>CABHPQ010001618.1:77418-104107 GCA_902168405.1 Peromyscus aztecus
CACACACACACACACACACACACACACACACACACACACACACACACGTGCACCTTCCAACTAGCAGTGGGTCATGAAGGAAGTTACCAAAAATGCTATGATGTTGGGTGGGGAGACAAAAAAAAAAAGCTTCAGGTAATTTTTAAGCTAAGTTATATGACTGTTACCTCTTAGTGTTAACAGGGAATGAGTTTGGTCATCCTTTATTCATCCATAAAATCTTCTCTTCCACAAAATTTTTGAGTCCTTGATGCAGCCTACAGACATCAAGGGTGCAAGAGTACAAAATAGATTTAGGCATTTTCCCTGACTTCAGACTCCAACATGAGCAATTATTAGACAGGGTTGCCAGTCCAAAGAGGTGGACGGACAAGAAGAATGAGCATCCAAGGTAGCCTGGGTGAGAGGGGATGGTCAGAAAATTTCCCCAAGGACATGAAAGTTGATCAGAGTTTTGAGATTCAATGAATGAGATTTAGCAGAAGGGCAAAGAGGAAGAATACATGTGAATATTCAGATGTTGGGCAAAGTAGAGTGCAGTCTGGAATCTGCAAGCATGGGTAGGTGGGCCTGGGAGTCACTGCAGAATGGAAGTGAGGTGTGCGGAGACCACAAAGCCATTGGTGTCACCTGAGCCAACCAGTGGACATCTCCTGGCCATGTGAATGAGCAAGGCTTTACACTGAAGATGATGGGCCACTGCAGGTTTTAAGAGGGATTGAAGCACATTTGGATTTCATCTTGTAGGTTGTTATGTATTGATTTACTTTATGCTGTGTGTGACGTGGGAAGGGCACACACATGCAGTGGCATGCATATAGATGTCAGAGGGCAACTCGATGGAGCTGGTTCTCTCCTGCACCTTTACTTGGATTCTGGAGGTGGAACTCCAGTTGCCAGGCATACACAGAGTGCTTTTACCTTCTGAGCATATCACCTGTCATTTTATATATTAATAACTTGAAGAAACACAGGGGTGAAGGAAAATTCGGAAGGACCGGATGTGAACAAAGGCAACATCACTGCATCAGACTTAGTGGAAGTGGAGTAAAGATCTAGAAGAGACCTTAAACATCAGAAGACTCCAAGATGGGGTGATGAGGACACTTTCCTCCAGTGTTTCACTCTCTGCCAAAACAAGTTATGATGTACTTGCTCTGCTATTAAATATGTGCCAGGCACTTGGGAAGGAAAGAGCTGATGGGGAAGAAGTGTGCCTCCTTCAGTAGCTACCGTTCTCACAGCAGAGACAACACAGCTAATAAGTCTCTTCTGCAGGGAAGCAAGGTATACTATCTGCTTCTGTCCTGTCAGTTCTTTCCTTCCTTCCTTTTTTCCTCTCTTTTTTTATACTAAAACATCCTTAAAATAAAAAAAATGTAATACTTAGCCTATAGGCTATAAACAGACACTCATGGGGTTGGCTGGGCAAATAGGATTTGAGATAATATGCTGGGAAAGAACAGGAAACATGTGCAAAGCCCTGGGGTGGGAAAGAGCATGGAGAGGCACCAAAGGGGACAATGAGAAATAGGAGCTGTGGCTGGAGTACAGACAGTCACAAACTATGTTAAATTCAAGTCAGCATCAGAGACCAAGTTTGCAATGTAAGGAGAGATTCCAAAATGTTCAGTCATAATATATACATACATGGAATTGCCAAAAGACAAATATGATTAAATTTAAAAAGAATTAAATGATGTTTATAGGGACCAATGAGACGGCACAGCTAATAAAGATGCCAGCTGCAGGCCTGAGGACCTTAGCTCCATCCTCCAGACCAACATGGTAGAGGGAGAAAACCCTGTAGGTTGTCTTCTGAACTCCATACTCACACAGTGGTGCATGCGCACACATGCACAATTAAATAAAATGTAATGCAAAATGTATCATATACAATATCCACCCTGTTAAAATGGGGGTCTGTTCATGATAATGGGAAGGGAAAGGAAAGGAAGCAGGAGGAGAAAGAAGCTAGGACCACAGGAGAAAGAGAAGAAGACAGAAGTCCCAACCATCCTAACTTACTCTGAGGCCCATGTAGAGCACTCTGAACTGCACTTGTCAATAGAGGCTGTTCAGTGGAGGTCAATCGTAGCATAAATGCATGCACCCTGTGTAGATTCTAAGGAGCTGTGGGACAAAGGGAGTGTGTATAAATGCAAGAAGAAAAAGAGGGAGGGAGAGGGATACAGGGAGAGAGGGAGAGAGAATAGGGAGAGAGAATAGGAGGAAGGAAGGAAGAGAGGGAAGGAGGGAGGAAGGGAAGGAGAATGGGAGGAAGGGAAGGAGAATGGGAGGAAGGGAGGGAGGCAGGAAGAAAGGGAGGAAGGAAATAGGAATAGCAGGAAGTGCCCCTGGTTTGGCAGACACAGGAAATCACCCAGGAGCATCTCTAACAGCATGAAGACATTCTGCTATGAATCCCCTCCAGCCCCACAGTGTGAAGTTTTAATTAATACAGCTATTAAATAAGGTTTTGTCCCACAGTGTGAGAGCGCCTAGGGTGAGCCTGGCTGCTCCACTCTGGAAGACAGCCAACACCAGGACCCCAGGAAGTCTTACTGGAAACAAAAACCAAAGTTATCCAAAAAATCTCTGTTTCCAAGCACTTTCACCGGCAAATCTCAGCTTGCTCTTGGGATCTTTAAGTTTCTCCCACTCAGGCCTCCTCACGCAAAGCCCTCAGCTTCCAGTCCCCAGGGGAGAGGACTCTGGTTTCTGGTGGCAGGCAGAGAGATGCTGGCCAGTGATTCTGCTTTTTAAATGCTGTTGTGTTTATGATCTAAGCACTTACCTGCACACCATCAGACTGTTAGAAGAGCAACCCCATAGCCCGTGGTGTGACTCAGGAAGGCAGCCCCTGGGGTCTGAATCTCAGTCTCCTATCTCTAAAGGGTTTTGATAAGTTTCTAAATATACTGGAGCTTTGGGTTTTAATTAAAATTTTAATATGCATCATAGAAATTTATTGATTCTATGGTGGTGGGGTCTTGTGTTTTGGATGCTTTTTGCTGTTTTTTCTCGGGAGTTCCTAATGGGAGCTCCAATCTCACCTCCCAAGGCGGAACAGCTCTGCAGGAGCCCAGTAGCATCCCAGATTTGGGAGGGAGGTGCTGCCTGGGAGCAACTGGGCTTATTTTTACATCTCAGAATTGGTCTTAAGGCTGACCACCGAGGAAGATAAAAAATGTTGAAATTTGCACAAAATTCTTAAAACTAGACATCATTTGTCATGTCTCTCTCTGTGAAAATCATTTCTCCTTTTTTCCATTACCATGGTTACCTGGGGGTCTAATCCCGAGGAAGGATGTGCTCAACAACTCAGAAGTTACTGTTAGGACAAATCTCCTACATGGGCTGAGATTACATAACTGAATTGAGACAGTGGAGATTGCATTAGGTTGGTGCTCATGGAAGAAAGTTCTAGAAAAAATAAAGAATTCCATTCAATTAAATACTCTTGTTAACTGTGTCAGTCATAAAACCCATTGGATTCCAATCTTTTGGTTAAGTTTCCTCAAAAAAAAAAAAAATGTATTATCAGTCATTTCTTGCCCTGTAGATGGGAATTGAAGGAAAGTCTTTCCTGGTGAACAGGGGCTAGAAAATGCCCTTGGCTATTCTGAGCATTGAAGAAGACAATAGTTATAGGGCTGTAGTTCTCAAGTGAACAATTTTGTTTCTCTGGGGACATCGGGCCATGTCTGGACACATTTTGTTATAATTTGGGGCGGGGAGGGAGGTTGCTACTGACATCCAGTGAGGAAGGGTGTGGGGGCATGGATGTTACTCAGTGCCCTTCGGTGCACAAATGATTATTCCAGCTAAACACCAACACTGCTGCATCTGAGAGCCCAGGGATGCAAGTGGTTTGCAGGAAAGTGTCGGATATTAGCGCACCAGTGCCTCAGTTACTTTCCTCAAGGGGGGCAAAATGTCCTACAAAATCAACTTAAGTGAAGAAGAGTTTGTTTGAATCGATGGCATTTAAGGGTACACAGTCCGCCATGGTGCAGGGGAACAGGGGTGGGAGCATGAGGCGGCTGGCCACATTGCATCCATAGTCAGGACGCAGAGAGTTATGAATAGTCATCCTATGGGATGGTGCTGCCCACATTCCCAATGGGTATTTCTCTCCTCAATTAAACCCTTCAGGAAACACCCTCAGACACACTCTAAGATATTCCTGTCAAGATGAGATCACAATGAACTTTCATAGTGACTGAAAAGAGAGAGTGAAACAGGAAAGTCTCTGCTGTGGGCATCTGGTGAGGACTCTGCCATCAACTAACTGTGTGACGTTGAAATACAAGTTCATGTAGTGATGCGATAAATTTCGTTTATGTATTCATTCATTCGCCCAGCTTTGGGGAAATGGCATACTCTAACCTTGGAAGAGTGAAAAATAGAGTGGGGTGCAAATATGTATGAAGGCTTGGACCAGGAAAGAGGGACTGGAAGATCACCCCCAAGAACGGGGCTTCTGGATCTTCACAAAGAGCTAAACTTTTACTCCAGTGAGTTAATAGCTGCACACAGTGAAGAGTGTGGACCAGTTAATATTTCAACTCCATCTTCCTAAATAGACCTGCAATCTTCTCATCCACTACACAGGCTCTCAGTGATATGTTGGATGAGAGACTGTATTTCTTTCCATCAAGGTTAGAAGATCCAACCAGAATAGAACAAGGATAGAGAGGAGAACAATTTTAGGGGGGCATTATGTAGCTCCAGGAGAATATAGGAACTCTATATCATCCCTTCAGTGACTGAACTGTGCCTTACAGTGTGACACAGTGATTCTACTGTAGCTATATGTCCAAGAGAAAGGACAATACAGCCACCCAAAAGTTTGTGCATGAATGCACTCAGCAGCATGGCTCACAGTAGTCAAAATGTAGGCGTAACCTATAAGTCCACCAAGAAACAGATAGGTTAGTGGTATGGTTCATCAGTACAGCGTGTGCAGAGCTTATGCAAGGCCATGAGATCAATCTCCAGTACCCCAAAAGTGAGAAAAATAAACAAGCTGAGGTGTGTATTAGTTACTTTCCCATAGCTGTGCTAAAACACTAAGGCTGAAACAACTTAGAGAAGAAACCATTTATTTTGGCTTATGGTTCCAGAGTCCATAAAACAAGGAAAGCATGGTAGAAAGCAGTAGGTGTGGTGGCTGGCTGGAACAGTCTGCACAGAGCAGAAAGAGTTCACTGAAAGTGGCTTGAGGGCTTCAACTCTTAAAGCTCACCCCCAGTGACCCACTTCCTCCAGCAAGGTCGTACTTCCTAAACCTCCCCTAATGGTGTCACCATCTGGGGACCAAGGGTTCAAATGCCCAAGAATATGGGGGACATTTCTCATTCAGACTGCCACGGGAAGCACATAAAGAGTAGAATATTATTAGCCATAAGAAAGAATAAAGGCCTAGAACTTGCTACAGGAGTAAGACTCAAAGAAGTCACACTGCAGAAAGAGGCCGGTCACAGAGGGATATGGGGCTTGTGATTCCATTCCTAGAAATGTCCCAAACCAGTGCATCTGCAGAGAAAAAGAAGTTGATTGGTGCTTGCCACAGAAGTAACCCCTAATAGATAGAGAGATCTTAGTGAGAAGGATGAGAATGCTCCAGATTGGCACAGAGGTCACGGTTCTCAATCTTGTGGATGTATTAATGGACCATTATATGCTTCAAATGAGTATGTCCTATGGTATCTGACATACATGTCAATAAAGATGTCTTTTGGTGTGGTCTGTGTATGTGATAAATGTGAGTGTGTGTGGCTGTGCAGTCCCTCATGTACCCACACAAAGTCCAGAAAACATCAGGTATCATGTTGTATCACTCCTCACCCTATCCCCATAAGATGGGATCTCTCACAGGCAGCCAGCAAGCCCCAGTGAATCCTGTATCCAGTTCCAAGTGGTTTGCATACTCAGTTTGTCATGTGAGTACTAGGCATTTGAACTCAGGTCCTCCTACTTGGGCAGCAAGCACTCTTATCCACTGAGCCATCTCCTAGCCTCAGAGCTATGTTTTAAAGAAAAGTAGAGGAAAGAGATGACATCTGACTTAAATTCACCTTGACAATTCTCTTCTTGAGTCCCTCTCCTCCATAACAGTTTTGCTGGCAAATAAATGAGAAATCAAACTTGGGATATGGTGTTGCTTGGTAAGGTAAATTTAAACCTGTTTCTTTTTTGTTAACATTCCCAGTCCCCCTAAGTCAGAAAGCTGTTACCTTCAACCCCAAGGATACTGACAAAACAAATAGGCTCAGGTCCATAAAGTCTTTAAAATTCAGTTTCTTGTAGAAAGGGTGTGGTGTATATTGTGGTAGCTGGCTTCCCCAGGCAGTCTTCAATGTACAGAGAGAGAAGTACCCTGTTTCCTTTACTGAGAAACTTATCTGACCTCTTCATCCACACAAGTATGACTTCTGGTAAAATCAAAAATGAAAAGAACATTCTTTTGTGCTGATGAAAAATGAAAATAGGAAAAAAATGAAGAAAGACCCAGGGACACGTAATTCATCATAAGGAGATGTCAAGTTTTCCTTGTGTCATCTTTTGGGGGAGGAGAGAGTTTAATCTGTTTTAAATTACAATGAGGGAGAGTGAACATGTTTTGGTCTTCATAAGAGACTTCAGGGCAGGAACAGGAATTGATCTTGAGATGAGGAAGTTTTCCTGAAACCAAACTGCCCAGGGTCTATTTTCCCTTATAGTCTCCACAGTGTTTAATTTCCCAAATTACTGACCTCATTCATTCATCCGTTCAACCATTTGCTCATTTATTCACTCATGATTCCATCCATTCATTCATTCATTCATCCATCAATCTATCTGGTCATTCACTCACTCATGCATTCATCTACCCATCCATTTATCCATCTATTCATCCATCCATTCATTCATCAATCCATCTACTCATTCATTTATTCATTCATCCATTCATTCATTCAGTGCACTCTTTGCTACTGTACCCTTTTGGGAATGTGATGTTAAGGCACCATTCATGCCCTAAAAGAACTCATAAATCTATGGAGAAACAGATAATAGTTATTAATTAACTCTGTATAGGAACTATGAGAAGTGATAAAGGAGCAATGTGGCTTATGAGGAAAGACTGGAGGGCTTTGAAGAAGCCTAGTGAATTAGAATGTTCTTAGCTTCAAGTAAGAAAGCATGTGGTCCAGGAAACTCACACAATGAAGTTTTTATCTCATTCAATGGACATCTGTAGATGAGGGTGAGGGGATGGCTCCAGATTTGATGAACTAATTAGGTTCTATCTTCAGTAACATACTCAATTTTTAAAAAATTTTTATGTGTGTGTGGCTTTGGTTCTCTCCTTCAGCCATGTGGAGCCTAAAATTGAACGCGGTTGTTTTGGCAACAAGCACCTCACCAGCCCCTTTACTTCATTCTTCCATCCACATTGAAGTATTTTCCCTCTCTTGATTTCTATAGAAAGATTGCAAGGTGGTTGCATAACAGCAATGGATGCTGCTAACTGCATTCACCACGCTATAGTGCCCACATGAACCAGGCATGGGAGGGGAGTGCGGGGGAGTCAAGTAAGTGATATGGATTAGGATTTCCTTCCAACACCATCAGGTCTACACAAGCCAGGAGTGGTGGCACTCACCTTGAATCCCAGCACTTAGGAAGCAGAGGCAGGCGATACCTGTGAATGAGAGGACAGCCTGGTCTATAGAATAAGTTCCAGGCCGAGGCCACATATCGAGACCCTGTCTCAACAATAACACCAAGTCTTCACAAGAGTTAGCTGATCTGGGGTTAATCTCCTGAGATTTTGCAGAGTTGAGGTTAGCCCTCAAATCCCACCATGCTAAAACCCAAGTGGTTTGGGGCAGATCTGGGCTCCCAAGCAGACGTAGTCACTGACCTTGGTTTCCCAGCAGGCATGCCACTGAGGAGGCTGGCTTTGTTTTCGAAACCTGTACTGCCACCCTCACACAGAGTAGTCATCTTGACTCCTTGGTGTGGGTGGATGCTCACCACAAGGCGATCTGAGCCCCAGGTTCCTCGCCGCACAATACTCCCTTGCACACCCTTTAGAGACTCAGCATGTGTAGTCCTTCCACAGGACCTCTGTGTTCTCTAACTTAGCAGATGGCCCATGGTCCTCAGTAGTGGATGTGTGATTTTTGCCTTCCAGTTCAGGAAAATGCACAGTGGGTGCAACTCACTGAGAGAAGAACTCAGAACCATAGTGCCCCTCATCATCCCATGCCAACACCCAACTTCCTGGCTGCTGGCTAGAGACCACAGAAGGAGCTGGCTGCCAAGCCATCCCATGTGAAAACTGAACAAATTTAATATAGAAGTCACTGAAAGCAAATAAAGTAGAGGACCCTGTCTGCAATGTAGAGGGTCATATCCTCACTGAGTAACTTTCCCCTTTAAACCCCAACTTCAACCCGATTAGGGCCTGGCTAATTAGTTTTGTGTGCTGTACAACAGTTGGGGGAAAGGTCATTTGGGTATATAATTTTCTCTCCCTTTCTAAACCACAAAACTTCCTCTGTGGAGCAGGCTTCAACTTCCGGTTCTCTGAAGCAAAACAAGCTGAGTCACGTGTTTCCATTAATCTCCACCTAAAAGCTCAGGATTAATAACAACAGCAGTAGCTGTGTCTGTCAATGGAGCACACAGGTGCTGGGTGCTGCATGGATCTCACCTGTCATGGAACCTCCCCAAGATGTAGGCAGCCCATGCCATACACAAGTAAGCCATATCTCAGAGTGGCTTAGAATGAGGCCATGCAGATGACAGGAGAGAAAGTAAGTTCAAAGTCAGGAGATCTTGGACTTGCCTCGACTAGGGCTTGGGCAAGAGATTTTCTTTTCTAGAAGACATTTCAAAGGAATTAAACAGGAGTCAGTATCTTCATTAACAAACTACAGATGGATATGTGACTCCATTAAAATGAACAGCTTCTACTATAGAGATAATACTCCCGCAGGTATATTGGAATTGGAGTGAGCCAGCATTGCTGATTTTAATGGCTATCCTATGCCAGAAGTTATGAGAGGCATTGCCACACTTTGTCATGAAAATAGTTTTGAAAAAATATGAATGGATGGGAAGACAGTAGATTTCTAGTTGAGTAAGTTTTGTGACCCTTCAACAAAATGCTGACATTGTTCTGATGAGTAAGAAAAGCCTGGAGAGCTGGAAGGATGCTTTCTGAAAGTCCCTTGGGTGTCATTTTTTGTTCTTTTTGAGTTGGGATGATTTTCTGAGTCCCTGGCTAACCTCAAACCCACTGCATAGCCAAAGCTGGCCTTGAACTCCTAATCCTCCTGTCCTCACCTCCCATGTGTTAGGAGTATATGCATGCAGCAGCATGTCTGGCCTGCCTGAGCATTGGATCCATTACAGAGATCTGTGAAGAAATCTATACTATCGGGGGATTAGTTACGACAAGACGGGAGCACTGCCTCTCCCAAGCTGTGTGAAGCCTGAGTGCTGAATGTGTGTTGGGTCTATTGGACTCTATAACTTATGTAGGGATCCATGCTCTGGGCCCGAGCCTTCCCTGGCTCATCCCCATAAATTGTGAAGTATAGTGCATCACACAGAACCGGTTGTCTCAGTGCCTCAGGTGCTCATCCCAGTGTCTCTGTCTCTATTCTCTATCTCAACAGGACACCATTTTGAGCACAGGGTTAATCCCTGACTTCACTCTTCCCTGTCTCCATATCCCTGCTTTCCTCTTCCTAGCATCCTGCCCTGTAATATAAGAATGTTGTATTAAACCTCTACAGGCAAGAACTCAGCAGCAAAGGCATTTGCAGTTAGAACAGGGCACAGCATTGGAAGGAGTCAGGGGACTAGTAGGCATGATTTCATCCCTAGTAGATTCAGGAGATCGGAACAGTGAAAAATGATGGGGGTGTTCATCACCAGTTCACTTGACAGTTGTTTTAGGGATGCACGCTGCTCCATGGACTGGGTTCAGAGCACATCTTTACACCTTTATGAGAATGCTAGATTCCACTCAAATGGGTTGGTTCTCATGGAAAGACAGGAAGCTCATGGACAATGAGCCACTGAGCTGGACTTTCATCACTCATATGTGGGCATCACAATGAAGTCTTAGGAACACTCGGAAGGGTTCCCAGGAGACTCTGTATTATTCTGTAGGTGAGATGGGGTAATGACAGTACATTCAATATTTGGACAATCTGAGTAGGCATCAGGAAAATGATACACATATGTGCATATACACAGAAATATATGTGTATATGTATGTAAATGTCGTCTGTACATACATACATACATATCACATGAGAGTCTCACTTCTTGAAAAACACCACCACAAAATGTGGGCATGGGGGAACATATCCACGATAGTTTAACTTTCTGTTCAGAGTTTCAAGATAATATATTATTTAACAAAGGAAGAAAAGAATACTATTGGGGGTGTCACTAAGAACCCACTCCACATGTATTCTAAAGGGTTAGTTCTTTTAGTCCTAAGAGGGGAAAAAGGTGTGTCTGGAAGATATTTCAAAGAAATTCAAAAGCTACTTTTAGCCTAATGTCATTTTCACAATCCTGTAGAGCTATTTAAAGTGTTGCTACATTCTGTACATAGTAGTGATTGACTAGGTGGATGGACAGATGGATAGATGAGGGAGCAGAAAGACAGAAAAAGGACCTGCAGAATAGGTGGATGAATGGACAGGAGGATGGAAGGATAGAGAAATGGATGGATGGATGGATGGATGGATGGATGGACGGACAGACGGACGGACGGACGGACGGATGGATGGATGGATGGATGGATGGAAGGATGGGTGGGTGGGTGGATAGATGGATGTACAAATGAGTAGACACATGAACAGAAAGACAAAAGACCAAGAAGGTGGATGGATGGGTAGATAAATGAGCAGATGAAATGATACAGAGATGAAAACTTTTTTAACCTTTTTCTTTGAGACTATCACAAAGCCTTATATACAACAAGCTGCCAGTTAGTGAAGATGTGACTTGTGATCTCAACAATACACCAACAGGTCACTCCTTTGCAAGTCTGAGACTTGGGATGAACTCAGCATTGTCTGACCCACTTGACTATTGTCTAATCTTCAGAGTGTTGGTACTCCAGAGTCTCCTGGGGTGGCTTTGTGCATAGAGCAAGCACATGAAAATGCACAAGAGGGACACTGTGACTCTAGAAAGTCTCTGAAAAATCTGAAATTAGTAGGTTGGAACCCAAGAATGGAGCCAGGGAACTGTGCATGAGAATGCCTTTCAAGGCTCATCATGATATAGTGTAGAGAAGAGGAAACCTGAGCCTTACATTGAGTGTTCCCAATTCCTTGCTCACCTCCATCTACATTTCAGTCCTGGTATGTAGAATGCTTCCATTATGGGTGGAATCACTACTAGTTTCAAGGGGAGCTAACTTCTGTGAGAGAGGCCTGGTGGCAAGTAAGCCTGGGATGAGTCCACGATAAACACCTGACCTCAAAGGTCCATCCTCATAGACAAACAAGGCAGAAGGAGTCTGGTCCAGATGAGGTGGCCCCCCTCTCTGACTTCACACGGGAATGAATCTATGCCTTCCTTGAAGCAGGTTTGGATCACTGAACAAGGGACTTTTCAAGATGGTGCAAAGGCATCATTATCCTCCGGGTAATCACAGTCGGGGTCTTCACAATCTTCTGTGGTGGGAAAGATACTCCAGTCTGCATTTTGGTGCTTTGTGCTCTGAATGCCTTTTTTCCCATTGCAGTGAAATCTTTCCAGAAAGAGTTCTGGATTTCCAGCTCCCTTCCTCTGAGAGAATTCCAACCCAACCTATTCCTATTCATGCAGGACCCCCTGGGACTTGGGATCTGATTCAACTGGAACCAGGACACAGGCATCAAACCTGAGATCCTGCTCCAGTCACTCACAGAGTGCAGAGATTAGGAGTAAAGGGATAATTGTGGAGAAAATTAGCCAGAACCAAGACACAGGAATGCTTTGTGTCTTGACTGGGGTAGGCACAATTTGGCAAAATCATAAGAAGAGAAACAGACACACATACCTACACACACACACACACACACACACACACACACACACAGAAAGAGACAGAGACAAAGACAGAGAGACAGAGAGTTGTTAAGATGGGTGGATTGAAACAATGCCAGATTCCTGGCTTGTACTATTGTACAATTGCAATGTAATATATGAGGCTTGAGAGAGGCTGGTAAAGGATCCCCCAGATCTACCTGGGCTATTGTTTATAACTACATGGGAACCTTCACTCCAGCATTTTAAAAATTGAGATACATCTTCAGTTACACTGTATGGTCAGTCACAAATGCCAAGCCAGGGAGTCTACTGAACAGAGTGAAGGTATGTCAGCTGCTTGGCCATAAACACACAAGGAAGACCTCCCGAGGAGAAACTTCTTCCAGAAGTAAATATGAGTCTGTCAGTCTGACAAGTAGAAGGATGGGCTAAGATGCACCTGCCAGGGAGCACCTGGCATCTGCAGGTACCACTGCAGAACTTGGTAACAGATGAGAAGCAGACGACAGTATCCTCTGATGCCCTCACATCGGTATCTACAGGTGGAGACATTCCAGACCCCCAGTGAATATCTGAAACCATAGATAGCACTTTACCCTGTACCCAAATACTGAGATCACCCATTTGGTAACCAATGGCAACTAAGTGTCTAATGGGGGGGTAGCACACATGGTGCATACACACTGAAAGGAGAGATGATTCACATTCTAGATGGGATGAAGTGGGATGCCTCAAGATTTCTTTCTGTTATTCAGAATCGTGTACAGTTGCAAACTCACTGATGTTTTATTTCTCGTGCTTTCCAGGTAGCGGTTCCAGATCTGGGAGACCTATGAACTGGAACTGAAGAAAAGTAAAACCAAAGACAAGGGAAGGCCGATTCCTGCTCCTCATCTCTCTCAACAAGCCACTTTCAAACCACTGCTGCAACCTCTCTGGGTTCAGGATCCTTCTTTCGAACCTAAAAGAATGTCTGCTTTAGTCCATGACCGCTTGCCTATTACCCATCACCCCCTCTTCTTCTCTAGACCATTCATTTGTTGTAGGAACCTGAACATATATTTTAGGCCATTTTCCAGATTCTCAGTTTGAATTACTATGGACTTGCTTTTCCTTCTCCTGCATCTTCTCTAAAGGGAGGATTCATTATTGCTTTGTGGCAACATCGTCCTCACTACCAAATCACCCTGATGATATGGGGAAGATGCACATGCTATCCACAGAGGGAACATTTCTAGAAGTTTAGTTTCTCTTTCCAATAACTTTATTCTGAACCCTTCTTCCCTGAGACATATAAAATGGACAGCGAACACATGCTGGTGCACACGTTTGGGATGCAATTCCAAAGCAAACAAAATGCATGGACTTGTGCAATAGCCAAGAAGGACCGGCACTACAGCTACTTGCAGCTCCGTTTGGGGGAACAGACCTCTCTGACGGTAAATTCCAATAAAGTTGGTGGGTGTTGCACTAGTGACTCCACTCTGAGTCACTTACAGGTACCTGAAATCACACAAGGATTACATACCAGGATGGTAGAGGGAGGGAGATGTCAGCAATTCTGATCTGATGGGAACCTGATTTCAGAAGCAATTCTATAAGGACGCTGATGCTTTGGTTAAGGGCCTCACAACTCCAAGATGCGAGCCAGGAGGGAAGTGAAGAAATGTAGGGTTATTTATTACCTTGATATTTGTGCCTTGAGATAATGGAAGAGATCACCAACTCCATCAATAAGGAAAAAACAAAGCATGAGTGTGGTGTGGTATATGTGTGCATGCGTGAGTGTGTGCGAGTGTGTCTACGTTCAGGTTGATATATCAGTGAGTATGTGTACATACTGTGTGTACCTTCTTATGGAGGTCGGAGGTCAACCCTGGGGACTGCTTCTCAGGCATCATTCATCTTGTTTGAGACAGGGTCTCTCACTAACCTAGAGTTCACTAAGCAGGCTAGCCTAGCTCGCCATCAAGCTGCAGAGATCCACCCATCTCTACCTTTCCAGTGTTGGGATTCCACAAGCAAAGAAGCAGACCCAGCTTTCTGCATGGGTTCTGGGGATCGAACTAAGATCCTCACACTTGCGTGGCTAACATGTTACTGACTGAACACCCTGCCCTCTTTGCACCTCAGTGCTCAGCCAAACCCAACAGTCAGAGCAAAACATGTTTGAGTGGCACTGGCACCAACTTGGGGACAGTTCTGCAAATTCCCAAAAAGATGAAGAACATTTTTACAAAGAGGGAGAGGAACTAAAACCTCTTGTGTGTCCTCCATTCCTTTTCTTCCTGCCTATAAAGTAGATTTCTCCAGACCTTTCCCACCAACAGCGTCCAGAAAGACAGGGGCAGTGGCATGGGGCCAGCCTGGCACCCTTACACATGCACCACCAGCGAAAGAAATGCCAGGGTTTTGGCTCTTCCTTCCTTTGCACTCCTTGAGTCCTTTGCTTTTCTTAGGAGGCAGAAAGTAACACAGGGATGTTACAATCCTGTGTTGTGGTGGCAGGAACAAGGGTCTCAGATCAAAGGACTCACGCTGTGCACATAAAACAAGTCATGTGCTCAGCTGGCCAACACTCCCTGGGCACCTTTCTGAGCCCTATACCGAGATGGACCTCTCACCACTGCCTGCCGCGGTATGACCGTGACCTCTTACTGTATCATCTCATAAACTATTATACGATTTACATGAGTCTACACTGCAAACTGTCATGTCAGGTCATGTTCTACTGCGGATTTACTATCTGCTTTCTTGACTGTCTCCTCACGATAGATTATAAAGGATTTTAAGAGTGTGAACTATGCAGCCATGTCTGGAATCATAAGAGCTACCATTCACTCACCACATGATGTAAGGAAAAACTCTCTGAGGGGGGTACCTACAGGGAAACCAGGGAGTCCCTTAGCTTTGTCCTTGGTCAGATGGCTAGAAGGGAGCAGTATTAACGTAAATCTTATAGGGCTGCTATGACTGCCCAACGAGTTCAAAGCGAGGTCAAGGACTGGTGAGTATCAGGTACCTGCTGGCTGTTAGTAATGTTTTAATTTGGTGGCTGGCTCCATCAGGTCACTGAGGATACAGTTCCTCTGGCTCCCCGAGAAAAACTCAGATTGTTCCCCAGGTCGCTGTCCCTCCCACTTTCTGAGTCCAAATCTGAGCCAATCTGACATGTCATCACTTTGCCATGAGGTCGGGTTCAGAGATGTGCATATGACCCAACAAATCAGCCAGGCTGTTGGCACCCAAACCATGGCTTTGATGACCCTCACTGAGGTCTCTACTCACTCTCTAAACCCATCCTTGGAGGACTTAGGGCTAGAGTGCCCTCCCCATCCTGATCACATGAAGTTCTGTTCTGGAGTTCATATAGATGGATAGAGGTCAGTTCCAATGATAGCACATGATACCTGTCCCCAGCCAGGCCCAACTGCAGCTCTGTCTCTGGAGTTTTGGATCCTATGAGTCTTCTGCCTGAGCCCACGCAGTCTAATGGCTGCATGGTATTGCTTTATACATAGAGAGACCCTGAGACTGGAAAGGCACATAGACAACACCTCCATGATCACACACCAAAACTCCCAGTCCTACCTGATTGTGATTCTGTGATGCTTCCTAGAGCTATACTGTGTGGCTCCTGAGAGTATCAGAGCTAGCACCCTAGGGACCTTTGGGAGCTGAGCTGGTGGTACAGTGTTCATCTTTATCAAATGCATGTCAGATACTAAGAGCTTTGGGTGCAACACTGCCCGTAAGTCATGCCTGAAGGAATGGGCAGGATCTGGGCGTGTTGAAATGGGGACAGGCCTGGTATTACTAAAGAAGGATTACAAAATAGTGTCTGTGCCTCGAAGCCCCAGGGAAGCAGCTATGACGCAAAGCTGGAGCAGAGCCCTCACAGCAACATACACCCAGATGCTTCAGCACATCCCTCCTTGCACCCAACCATGCATCCCAGCAAGACGGATGGCATTCTGTCTTGGCTCCCGGACCTGTGCGCCTCCACCATACTTTCCAGCCCATTCCACCTTGGAAAGATGTAGGCTATGCAAAGAACCAGTTAAGTATTCTGTTGACTGAGGCATGGGCCAGAGTGATGAGATGTGAATGCAAAAGCTGTCTTGTAGTACAGTGGCTGGCCACCCTGTACTTATCGAAGTTGTCTCTCCTGCAACATTCTGGTTAGAATTTTTTTAATGAAAGACCAGAGTGGTCATGTAGTCACTCACTTGATAAGCATGTCTTAAATGCTTACTATATACTAAGCACTTATGGTGGGATTATGAAGAGAAGAGACAAGTGTTGTTCTGTTAGTTAGGTTTCCAGGGGCTCACTGGGCTAAGAAGCTAACAAGACACCATGAGAACACAAGGCCAAGGTCTTCCCTGTGTACCTGTTGGGAGACACTATTCAAAAGGATTTGGTAAGGCTTCTTTCTTACAGAAACCCTAAGATCCAAGGAAGGATCGACACGAGCTAGTACCTAGGACAGCAGGCGGAAGAGGCAGAGTGCATGGAATTCCAGGTGAGTGAGATCCTCAGTTCAGGAGAGAGAGGGGAGGGGAAGAGAGGAGGGGGAGGAGGGAGGGAGAGGAGAGGGAGAAGGAGAGGGAGAGGGAGAGGGAGAGAGAGAGATACTTTTTCCAAGTTCTAGTGTACTCTCTGAGGCCCCCACTGGGAGCTGGTGTAGACAGAACATATGCAGTCCCTGGCACACACTAAAAGAGTGTGCCTTCTCCTGCTCATACCCCACACAGCAGGCACAATGCCAAGTACTTGGTTTCTGTGTGTGTCATACTCATAAAGCCCCTGTCTACCTCTGACTGAGGAAAAGACTGAGGTTCAGGTAGGACACTTGCCCTAGGATTATCGGGATTTTTAGGTAGAATCCTCAGCCCTAGGAAAAGCAGGATTCACACTAGGTCTATGAAGTAGCTGGCTGGTGACCCTTACAAATCCATGAGGTTGTTGGTTTCCATGGTACCACCCAATATTCAGAATAATGTTTGCTTAAACCAGCTGCTTCTGAGCTTGGAGATACATGAGGTGTGGCCCTGCCCTTCAGACCCCATCGAGCTGGTGATCTCAAGGACAATCTGTTTGACTTGGTCATTGTCACCTATGAACCTTCCATGGTGGTTCATCCTGTCTATAGGTGGCCATTTTGATTACCTGTCCCACAATGAGCTTTGGAGGGCTAGAGTGAGGACATGCCCACGGTGTCACCCAGCATGACTCGTAGCCAGTCTAGTCCTTTTGCAGCCTGAAAGAGGAGCTGGAGGAAGTCAGCCAGAAGCCTTGCTGTGGGAAGGCATGCACCGTGAGCACTGGCCTTGGAGACAGTGTTCCCAGCCCCTACCCCACCCCTTCTGTATCCTAGCCTGCCAGAGCACTCTCTCATGATCAGAGTCACCAACTGTACCTTGCCCCTGTTTCACAGCTCCTCGGGATCAAAGGCATGGGTACTTCTCTGAAGAGTCCTCTCCATTCTCCTGGGCCCCAAAGATCCAGGGTCAGCTGACCAGCTTGTGCCAAACTCTCCTGGGCACAAACCAGACATAGGTCATAAATAACTTAGGGGCTGTTTGCTGCTCTCTCTGAAAAAGAGTGGAGGTATGAGCCTCAGAGGGGAGGGTTTTGCAAAAACTGCACATTTAGGTTCCTTTAAAAGATCAACAGAGAAACAAGCTGCATTCAAAGGCAGACACATGGCACTCGGAGCTCTTCTGTTTCAGAAAATGCCTTGGAGCCTCCTGCCCTCAAAATTGGCATCAAGAAAAGGCAGGAAAGTTGGTGATCCAAGCAAAAGCAAAACCAGAGAGGGAAGAATGGATCTCCGGTAAGCTGTGTTACCCACACAGAGCTCTTCCAGGTTTTAGCTATTTGTTATTAGATTTGGGAGTCCCAATCTAGGACAACTGCTATGGATTTTGACTATGAAGACCGGGGCTGGTGTGAAATGTGGTGGTTACCTAGTGATCTACGCTCTCAAAGAAAGCTTTACCTGCACCACCCAAAACAAAAGTCGTTTTAGAATCTATCAACAAGATACATGTCTGACACCCAGATGGAGCAATTGACTGAAGTCACCACAATAGGGCAAGGATGATAGCTCAGTTCCTAAAGTGCCTGCCATGCAAGTGAGGACCTGAGTTTGATTTCCCCCAAACCCACATTTTAAAAGAGTCCATGCAAAATAGCACATGCTTGTTGGGAGACGATTGGATTTCTGGGGCTCACTGGTCTGTCAGTCTAGCTCACTTGGCAAGTTCCAAACCAATAATAAATCCTATAAACAATTAATGGGGCTGAGAGAGGGAGAATCAGTCTGCTCTAGGGATTGAGCCCCTGCTCAGTTATCCAGTCCCATGCAGTGAGTCCTAAATACATATACATATGAACAATAGTAAATTATCTCAGCAGGTGGTATTGGTGTGTGTGTGTGTGTGTGTGTGTGTGTGTGTGTGTGTGTAAAACAGCAATAATTAAAGAATAAGAGGCCACGTACTTAAGAAGAGGAGGCATGGGAAGAGTTGGAAGTGGGAGAGGTGGGGAGAAAATAATATAAATACAGTATTCATATAAAAAATATTCCCAAAATTTTTTTAAATTTATAAATTAAAAAAAAAACTTGTCTCCAACAGCAAAGAAACTAATCTTATGACACCTGAGGAATAACAGTTAAGGTTGTCTTATAGTCTCCATATGCACATTTGTACACTCACACACAGGCATCTGGACAGATGCAAATGTACACACACACACACACACACACACAAATTATCAAACAAGCTGTGTCAGTTTAAAATGTCTGCTAAGGAATTTGAATGACCCAATGGATCACTTTTGCAGTTACTGAGGGAATAGGGAGGGACAGTCTCTCCTGGGAAGCCCAGGACTTTGGCCCTTCAGTGTTAGCACTTCAGCAGAGTTAGAAGAACCTTAGAGAGCCAACCATTTGTGCAGCTCTCCAGTGGCCCCAGGCTACACTAGACATTTCCTAGGTACAGTCTCCAACACTTGGGGTATACTGATCTGGTTCAGACAGGTTAAGTCATTAAAGAGCAAACATGAATTTCATTTGCAGCTGACTCAAAGCTGGGAAGCAAATTAAAACTAATCAACAACACATTCTTATCCAAAGAAACTCAGGCAAGCAAGGAAAGGGTTGGAGTAAAGAAGAGGGAGCCTTCAGGGGACTGCCATTCATTTCTTTGTGTAGGGTCAAAGCTATGAGCACATGAAGGGACATATAGAAGATGTATTGTTGTTTTTTTTTTTTCAGTCTTTGGGGGAGGCCTGTCACCCAGCTCCCAAATAAATCACACACAGAGCCTTATTCTTAATTATGATTGACCAGCCTTAGCTTGGCTTAGTTTCTTGCCAGTTTTTCTTAACTTTAAATTATCCCATCTGCCTTTTGCTTCTGGGCTCTTCCTTTTCTATTCCTGTATACCTTTCTTTGTTTCTTACTCCTTGGCTGGCTGTGTAGCTGGGTGGCTGGCCCCTAATGTTCTCCTCCTTCTCTGGCTACTTCTTTCTGCTTCATTCCTCCATTTCTTTTTTCTCCTCTTCCTCCCAGATTTCTCTTTCTATATATTCTCTTTGCCTGCCAGCCCCACCTATCTCTCTCTCCTGCCTTGATATTGGCCATTCAGTTCTTTATTAGACCAGTCAGGTGTTTTAGACAGGCACAGTAACAGCTTCATGGAGTTAAACAAATGCAACATAAACAAAAGTAAAATACCTTAAAATAATATTCTACAACATTTCCCCTTTTTGTCTAAATAAAAATGAAAGGGTTTTAACTTAAACATAGTACGACTATATACAATAACATTATCAAGTAAGAATTACATTCATAATATTCTGTCCATTTGTAGTTAGCATATTCATAGAAAATAATGCATTATCTATCCTATCTTAGTGAATCCAAAGTTTTACACCTAACTTACTGTCTATCATAACTAAGAGAAACTGTAACTATAACTACCTAGTGTTCAACTCCAACAACTACCCCGAAGGATATAATATTATCTCACAACAGAGACATTTGGCTGCCAGGACAGTCACCCAAAGTTCCTCTGCAACACTGTAGCATCCATCTTCAGCCTATAGGCCTAGAGTATCTGGCAGACTTTTCTATGAAGTAGGAATTTTGGACTGTCCTGCCTTGTTTTGGCAAAGGTCAGCAGTCACTTTCCTGTGGGTTCTGCATGTCCTGTCTGCACAACACATAGTCAAGCAGTCCAGGCAAAAGCAGTTTCTTTGCCCAGTGGCTAACCTTGTCACAATGAAAGCAAACTCCATAAGGAGTTTCTTCAATGCCCATCATATCTGAAGTAAATTGGTGCTGTCAGGAGCAGATGGGTCTCATTGTCATGAAAAACTAAGTTAACAAAACATTCTAAATGCCATATTCTATAAGTCTTTAAAAAGTTTGAAGACCATCTATCTATCTAAAATGTATCTCTATATGATCTGCAAAGTTTATCTAACATATCTACAAATTGGATTGTTATAAATGACTAACTGCTAACCTATATTTCCTGATTACCCTATGTAGTTTATAATAATAGATTTCAAAAACTAGAACTTCACCCTGTATTTCCAAATGAACTGCATAGGCACAATATCTCAAACAAAAACAGAAACATACATATGATATGTTGTAACAAAAATAACCTTAAATTTTTCAACATATAAATATCCTTTAAACAAGAGTAGAAACATATACACAGTGTAACAAAAATAATTTTAAATTTACATCAATATTCTTTATTCACAAAAATTATAACAAATATCCATAACCCATCAAATAACTGAAAAACACCCACACCCCCTAACTCTTGGGAATGTGGGCATATTTTTCTTTATAGTGCTTCCTGATGTCTGTGGGCAAAGTATCTTTAGGGTCCCAGAGAGAAAATTCTGAGATAATGACCAAGTCCTGGAAAGACCAGAAGTAACCTTTGCTGATATCACCTGTCAAGTTTCAGGAGGTCTTGCCTGATCAAACCTGATCTATAACCTTGATGGAATCCACAGACTCTCATCTCCTGTGGGAACAAAACTCCAAAGAATTTTTGATTTCCATTTGACATATATATATATATATATATATATATATATATATATATATTTGTTTTTTTTCGAGACAGGGTTTCTCTGTGTAGTTTTGGTGCCTGTCCTGGATCTTGCTCTGTAGACCAGGCTGGCCTTGAACTCACAGATATCCACCTGGCTCTGCCTCCCAAGTGCTGGGATTAAAGGCATGTGCTACTACCACCCAGCCTTGACAAATACAATTTTTGAGTTTTTAAAAGTTAAGGCATTCTTAAAGTATATAGGCTAATTTATTTCAACAGTCCCTCTTTCAATTCCAGGTCACTTTGCAGGTGTCCTTTGCTTTTCAACAATCAAAAAAATTCAAAATCAACACAATAACATACAGGATCCAGGTTACCTGTGTATTTCCCATCTTACCTGGCTTTTTTCTTTTACTCCTTCCTTAAAGACTTTATTTTATAAACTATTCATTTTTTTCTATGTCTATACCCTTTTTCTTTCTTTCTTAAGCCTACACACATTGTTAAACACACCGTCACCTGTTCAGAGGTTTTTCCATCTGTATCTCTTTTACTGAGTATCTCTAGTCTTTATTGATCACATGAGCAAACTTTAGACTGCTAAGGTACACTTGAATTCTTCGAGCACTCAGCTCTCAGCTGCGTCTGCCTGCTTCTTGGGTCATGAAAGTCAAGCGTGAAACTCGAGGTTGGTCAGAGGTTTGTCTGACCAGAGACTGCATTCAACCTTCCTAGAGCTCTAGAATGCTGATGCTTGTGCTGTGGCAGGTGTTTTTACTTAGTTTTTTGTTCCTGCTTCATGGGCTGCCTGCTCAGGAGCTCACTGACTGGCACAAACTGTTGGCTGAAACTCTTAAAGGAGCCGTATCTTTTTTTTTTTTTTTCAAAGCTTTCTCAGGCCCTGTGGAAATACAGCCCATGTTGGAATGCCAAAATGTTGTTGTTTGTTTTGACTCTTTTTAGAGGGCCCACCACCCAGCTCCCAAATAAATTCACACACTGAGGCTTATTATTATTTATGACTGCCCGGCCTTAGCTTGGCTTAGTTTCTTGCCAGCTTTTCTTAACTTAAATTATCCTGTCTACCTTTTTCCTCTGGGCTTTTCCTATTCTCTTACTTCTGTTTATCTTACTCTTACTCCTTGGCTTGCTGTGTAGTTGGGTGGCTGGCCCCTGATGTTCTCCTCCTTCTCTGGCTCCTTTCTTCTTCACTCCTCCATCTCTTTTTTCTCCTCTTCCTCCCAGATTTCTCTTTCCATATATTCTCTCTGCCTGCCAGCCCCACCTATCTCTCTCTCTCCTGCCTTGCTATTGACTGTTCAGTTCTTTATTAGACCAATCAGGTGTTTTAGACGGGCACAGTAACACAGCTTCACAGAGTTAAACGAATGCATAATAAACAAAAGTAACACACCTTAAAATAATATTCTGCAACAGAGAGTAAGAAGTGGCCCTGGGCCTAGGTCCATCACCATACATGTGACACCAATCCCTGGAGTTGTGTGTCTGATGGAGAGGTTTGAGAAATGCTGGTATACAGCAGCAGGCATGCATGCTGTGACCAAGGTGGCTGAGTGTCACATGCTGTGGGATGGTCTGTATGTCAAATTGCTCTGATTGGTCAATAAATAAAACACTGATTGGCCAGTAGCCAGGCAGGAAGTGTAGGCGAGACTAACAGAGAGGTGAATTGAGAGAACAGGAAGGTGGAGGGAGACACTGCCAGCCGCTGCCATGACAAGCAGCATGTGAAAATGCCAGTAAGCCACAAGCCACATGGCAAGGTATAGATTTATAGAAATGGATTGATTTAAGATGTAAGAACTTGATAGCTAGAAGCCTGAGCCATTGGGCCAAACCATTTAAATAATATAAGCGTCTGTGTGTTTATTTTTATAAGTGGGCTGTCAGACTGCCAGGGCTTGGTGGGACCCAGAGAGAAAACTCTCCAGCTACAGTCACATTTGCTATGTGATGGGGAAGGTTGTCTGGGCAATTGGACTTAGCTCTGGAGCTTGAGTACTCACAGTGCAGCAGTGATCATGTGGTCCTACTTGGGAATCAGCAACCAGGGGACATGGCATTTTAAAATTAAAAACACAAAGCATTTTAAAATTTTTTATTTAATATTAGGGTGTGTGTGTGTGTGTGTGTGTGTTGTGGCGTGTAGGGGCATGCACATGCCCAGCTTACCCATGGAGGCCAGAAGACAATCTTCAGGAGCCAGTTCTTTCTTTTCATAGTGAGTTCTGGGGATTGAACTTAATTCATGAAGCTTGCATAGCAAAGTTCTTTTACCCACTGAGCCATCTTCCTGGTCCAACAATCAGCATTTTGATGACCTCAGAAACTCTTGGGGAAAAATATGGATGGGCAGGATAGAAGGCAAAATTGACAGGAAGTGAGACCCTCATCATCCATCATTGGAGGCAACCAAAGACATATTGGAATTGCATGTGGACTCCCGGCTTCCATGAATCCCTCTCTATAACAAAAAATAATATACTTTATGTTTACACCACTGTGGTAGCAATTATAACCCAAGCTAAATTAATATTCCTTTCTTCTGGTTCGAAAAGAAGCTCACATGTATATTTCTGTGGGCCACAGCAGGCTCTGGTGCCACATTTGCCCTACCCACTGGAAAAGTGTTAAGCTGGGTATCTCGGAACACGTTCACCTCAAATGGGATTTCATTAGGTAAATTCTGCTTTGAAGCAGAGAAGCACTCAGGGTCTACTTTGAGATTGGCATGGATGCATTCTGAAGAGAACACCAGGAAGGACCTATGTCCATGCTGTGATTCCGTTCTGTGAAACCCAGACTCCTATACCCTAACTATGACAGAACCTGACACCCAAAGACAAGATCTATGGCCTGGGGTGGAAATGAAGCCTAGCAGTTCTTTTGTTCAATGTCTTATTTCTACTTAAACACTGTCAGCAAAGAATGCACACAAGAGCTAGAAAAGTGACAAAGTGTGATCAGATCTATCAATCTAACTTTAGCTATTATTTGAGTGGGGATGCAGTACCCTCTTCCAAGGCAGGTGCTGTGGGACTATCACTGGGTAACATTCACAGAGCAGCATAAGAGAAAGCTCCAGGGCCCCCATGATGCACCCAGGAACAGCAATACAAACCAGAACTATAAAGGACCCTTGCCTCAGGCCCCAGCCAAAGAAAATCAGAAACAAGTTTAGTGCATAGAAGCCCAGTTGTTCTAGGCTATAACTGCCTTTCTTCCCTAGGTTGAATGTCTTCTAAATGCCTCTGAAACAAGGGGCGTGGAGTGCCCTACGACCAGATGAACAGCGCTTCACATGGCTGACCCCCATCACAAAGGTGTCCTGAATAACCAACCAAGAAAGGCATGACCTGCCTAAGGATTCTTCTTATCAGTGTATGCACCCTATAGTCTCTCTCCACCCCCACCTCCTGCTTTTTTTAAAATCCAGTTTAAGTTGAAGACAATAAAAATCTTTGAAGGACTGAATGCTTTGGAGCCAAATTCCTCCCTTCCCCATGTAAGTGAGAACGGGATCAAAAGGGACGAAAATACAAGGATGGAGAAAAAGCAGTCTCTAATTGAAGGAAAAAGGGGGGTAAAATCTAAGGAAATGGCTATGCCTTGAAAAAAGAAAGGGCAAAAGAGAGTCAAGTGTGGAAATCTGTTAATTTGGATTGTCAAGATCAGGGAGACACGCTTCAGCATTTTACATCTCTGCCTACTGTCTGAAACCCAGAGAAACCCTTTCATTCCAGTAGTCATGTGTCCCCAAAGCAATTTATTAAATTAAAGCCTCCATCTGCCAGGCCACGCCTGGGGTCTGCTGGGTGCAGAAAAGGAAGAGAGATAAGCCAAACCTGGTACATCAACCCAGAGAACAGCAGAGTTTTCCACAGCTCATGTAAACCATGAAAGGCCATGTGCTCATAGTCTAAGGACGAAGGCTGAAGAGCCGAAAACAAATAAAAGAGGAATAAAATAAGCCAAGTCCCCAAACTCTGTCATTACTACTAATTTGCTTTCTCAGTCCTCACCGTCCCAGGCAGAAGACATGAATACATTTGCTGTTTGATGAGAATCCATGATTCTGGTGAGCATCCTCCAATAAATAACCTTAGCATTGTTTGAAGAGCCAAGAGCCTTCTGCCATCCTCCCCCTCTGCTCCCCACAGTCCCCCTTCTGAGTGTTACCCTTGGAAGGAAGCCTGTGAGTCTCGTTTGTCTACCCTTGGCTTTCTCTAACTGCACGAGAAAAAAAAAAGATCTGAATTTATTGTACATATGTTTGTGTTCCGCTTAATAAAAAGAAACCTATATTTTAAGATAAACTTTGTTAGTAATTCATGAAGTGACTATTTATGCTAATCAGGCAGAAATATATTCTCAGGCATAATGCATTACATAAATTTGAATGCAAAATGTTCAATTATGAAGTAAATACAGGTAACGCAAATAATAAATTACCTCTAATAAAAATTATAAAAGATGTGTCTTCAAAGAGAATGGCTCTAACTTACAACTGTGAATTGCTTAAAGAGAGAAAAATTAATAAAGACTGAATTGCTCTGATGATTATTTAGCCCATAACTCACCTATTCATAACAACTCTTCGTAATCAGACTGTTGTTTCTCGCCCTCCAATGCCAGCCAAGACTGTTTCCTCAGCAATTTTACCCTTATCAGATTATCTCGTCTGATTCTATTAATTTTCTTCCATGAATCTGCTAACAGCACTCTGTGATTTACTTACCCTGCTAAGTGAAGACGGCTAAAAGGATTTATCTAACACTAGACCTAGGAAGCGAGTATGCCTTATCACTCCAGTCCTCCCCAGAACTCTTTTTCAGATCCATGGAGTCCGTTTCCTACTGAAATTTAGTGGACACTGGTTAGTTCAGCACCATAAAACCAGCTCGCACATAAACAAAGCCATCTGAAGCTTCTAGATACACCCTGTTCATTTTAGATTCTGTAGGTCTGATGTAAACATGATATATATCAGTGGTAGTAACTTGTAATCAGGAAAAATATATTCCTTTTAGCCTCCAATATTTGCAATTTAGATATGAAGGGCCTCCTACACTTCCATCCCTGTTTGCATGAAGCCATAGGCAGACTGACTCCAAGTTATGGTTGTGCTTTCTGATGTTTGCAAGTCTTCTTGCATGACCAGCCTGATGCCCTCCTTCCCATCCAAACCGTTTTATAAATATTCATTGCTTGCAGAAACTTTAATGCTACCGGTTTGAATTGGTCAATAAGGACAAATGTGTGGTTTCTAAATCACTGTATACAGTGGGCTGAGATTACTGAAGTATATATGGGAGGGAAGGGGGTTCTATGGTATTTGGATTAGATTGACTTGGCTAGAAGAGAAACAAACAGCTTTAGCAAAGAAGTCGCAAGCACTGTGGCCTGCTATAATTGTGGGGAATCAGAAACCTGAATGGGACTAAATTAAAATGAGAGCTTTCAATTGTCATCCAAGAAATGCCACTCACAGCAAACTGTAAATGTTTAGACACCTCCTG
>CABHPQ010001619.1:0-41004 GCA_902168405.1 Peromyscus aztecus
GGACTGACAACCTGAGTTCAATCCCTAGATCTCACATCAAGGTGGAAGGAGAGCATCGAGTCCCAAAAGTTGCTCTCTGACCTCCACAGATATGCTGTAGTGTGTGTGTGCTCATATTCTCACATATCATACACACATACACATTAATAGTAACAAATAAACTAGCCACAGATACTAACTTTAAATTAGCTTCTATTTTAAACACTGAGCATCCCAATCTCAGAGTGTTGAGTGATGTGACCAAGTGTTCCAATGAACTCTGCCCTCAGAGCCTGCTGTCTTCGGGCACTCGCTTCTTTCATTCCATAACAGTGGGTTATGGATAATTAAGACCTTCTACAGGTAGGTACTTCAGGAAATCCTTGAATATCTATTTCTAGTATAACCACCATTAAAAAAGAGTTCTACAATGATTAAACAATATCTATGATCTAAAACCAAAGCTGACAGTAAGTACAGCTCCCTTAAATTAGTGTTTAAGATGGATAAAAAAAGAACGGAAATGCACTCCAATTTGGAGGAAGTGGCACAGAGGTATTTTTCATTATTGTTGCATTAATTAAACCTCTAAGTATCCCATTAGTACTTGATTCCAGAAAGGATTATCCTTTGAAGCACTAGATTGAAAAGAAATGCTAGATTTGAAGTGGTGGGGGCAATGAAGAATCAAAAGAAATCTCAAGATTCTCTTTTTCTGATCTCATACTATGCACTGTTCTAAAACAAAAATCAATTATGACTCTCAACACTTTAAGAAAAATATTGATCTGGGTGTAGTGGCACATGCCTTTAATTCCAACACTTGGGGAGCAAAGGCAAAGAGATCTCTGGGAGTTCTTGGCTACCCTAGTCTATACAGTGAGACCCTGTCTCGGGGAAAGAAAAAAAGAAAGAAGCAAGGAAGGAAGAAAGGAAGGAAGGGAGAGAGAGAGAAAGAAAGAGAGAAAGAGATGAAGGAAGGAAGGAAGGAAGGAAGGAAGGAAGGAAGGAAGGAAGGAAGGAAGGAAGGAAGGAAGGAAGGAAGGAAAAGTTGGAATAAGGCAGAAATACATTTAGGTTATCATCAAATTTTTCCAAGGAAATGTTTTAGTGCACATAGAATTTTATTTGCTTCTGCTGGGTGGTGGTGGCACACGCCTTTAATCCCAGCACTCCAGAGGCAGAGGCAGGCGGATCTCTAAGTTCAAGGCCAACCTGGTCTGTAGAGTGAGTTCCAGGGCAGCCAGGGCTACGATACACTAAACTGACAACTCATTTTGAAAATCAACAAGGTGTTTCCCATTATAGAGAAAGTGAATCCAAAAGCTGTAGGAGAAATTTGTGGGCATGTAGGAGATATATCAAAGAAATGCCAACTATCATTTTGTATCTGTTTAAATATCTGACGGGAGCATAATTTAAAGATGGCTTCAGGTGCTCAGTACCTAAAATAAGCATTTCTTCCCCAAAATAAAGGAACTGTATACAAAGAATTCTAGTACTAAACAATGCTGAAAAGGATAAACTGACCTAAAAAGTCAGCAAGGGAAGAATACTGCTCAGAATTTTCTTTTGAATAATAAATGGTCGTCCAATTCTCTTTAGCTTGGTTGGCACAGCTATTCATATACCCTGACTGATCCGTCTCAGTTGAGCAGTCCACCTCTGTGAGGGAGATCGGTGTGGCAGCTTCTGGAGGGACGCTCATGGAGTGGTGAAGAAGAACCAGATCCACCGAATCAACCCTGGCAAACGATGGGGTAACTGAGGTTGTAGCCAGAGGGCCCTCACATCCCATCCTCATATTATTTGTTATGCTAGTAGAGTTTGAAGAAAAAAAATCAAAAAAGGGGGAACTGAAACTTGGAAAGATAAATAAATGTAAGCTGGATACAAAAATTAGTCAAATAACAAACTCAGAATTCTTTCCTAGAACAGAAAAACCAAAATTCAAACAAAAATTCCTTTAAAAGATTAGACACTAAGCACTAGAAGCTGCATTCCCTGAGGTGCTATAGACCTTGAAGGTCCCCCAAAACTGTCAAAGGGCTCAAGACACATCCCAACATGTCTCTAACACTTTGCTTTTCAACTAGAAAGCACTCTACTACTATGTGAACAAATGCCACAGAACCAAACGAAAAATGAGTAGAACACCAAAGGTTAATGAACTACGTAACATGTAGTAAAGCCCAATTCCTATTTTCCTGCAGAGAAAAACATGGAGATTCCAAAGGGTAAAAGGGTGAAGAAAGGAACCATGGTATAGGAATTATGAGCACAGGCTGCAGATGCTCACAGCAGAGGTCAGGAATCTGATTCCACTACCAAGTAACACTTGTTTTAGGAGAGTTACTTACCAAAATTTCTGTTTCTGAGCACTGATCACCTCATCTCTAACATGGGAAGAGTATCTACCTTTGACAGCGAGAATTAAACAAAATAAAAGATTTAAAGTAATTAACACAATTACTAGCATGTATATTCAAAGTAAATGGAAACTTAGTTGAATTTCATATTATTGAAGTCTTGGTCAATGTTAATTTTGAACTATTAGATTCTGCAACCTTGATGAAAACCAATCTTTAGAAAAGTAAGTGTAACTTACACCTAGCAATGACTATGGTCATTTCCTCAGCTCTTCAAAATTCATAGCCATTGTCCAATACCTTCTATCACCTATGGATAAAATCCACTTTGGATACCTTGAGAAAAAGGAGCTTTGTGTGACAGCCCTAGAGAAATAGCTCTATAGAGTAAACTAAATTCATAGCAGCTGATCTGTCTTTGGGACTACAACTCTATAAATCAGTACTGTCACTATTATCAAGAGCTGCCTTGTATTTCAAGAAGCTCTGAAGTTTTACAACCTATCTCAATCTGGAATGAAGGAATGAAAGTTGTCATGTCATATACTATATCCAATTTGTTTTCCTGAATATGTAAGTACTATGAAACAACTATAAGACTGCACTTCAGAATATAAAAAATATACCAAACCACAGCAGAAACGAACACTGAGAAAGAAGTCAGGAGAAAGTGTGTTAAGAAAGCTGTGCCAGCTTCTACGGCTCCACTGCAGGCATATCCTCACGACTCTGTTACAGTACGGCTTACACACAGCAAGGTAACTAAGGAGTTCAAATATTCAATAAATGTAGGGAAGCGTTGAAAAACTAATGATATATTAATATGCAATCATTTCAACAACCATTTTTAATAAAATGAAGTCTATTGAAAAACAATAATTACACCTGCTAATATAGCTGCAATATAAAAAGTTACATGGCTAATCCAATATCATTTTTCTATAATTTACATTAATTTCTATAACATACATTAATAAAAAGTATAGAACGTGGGATTTTTAACAAGGGCATCATAAATCCACTCATCTCTCAGATGACATAATTTGAACTACAGCTTCTAAAGCAGTATCTTAAAGTAAGAATTATTAAGTTTTTTCTATTTTCTTCTTTTAAAACTTTAAATTATATGTGTATGCACAGACCACAGTCCAGGTATGTAGGTCAGAGGACTACACTCGGGAATTAGTTCCAGTCTTCCACTATGAATTCAGAGACGAAATCCAGCTTGTCAAGCTCGCACACCAAGTGCTTTTACCCAATGGCCATCTCACATGTCTATAACTTTAGGAGATCCACAGATTTTCTTTCTGTCTTTCTGTCTGTCTTTCTGTCTGTCTGTCTGCGTGCGTGCGTGCGTGCACGTGTGTGTGTGTGTGTGTGTGTGTAGGTAGGTATGTGTGTAAGTATATGTGTGTGTTCGTGTGCAGGTGGATACATGTTGGGTAAGAGTGTATGCACATGTGTGTATATGTGTACATGTGGAGGGCAGAGGACAACCACAGTGTTGTTCATCGAGAGCCATACACAGTATTTTTTGTACAAAGCCCCTCACGTGGGACCTAGGGCTTGCCAATTAAGCTAGGGTGGCTGACCAGTGAGCCCCAGAGTTCCTATTTCCACCTCCCCAGTGCTGGGACTGCAAACACACACCACTACATCCTGCTTTTTACGTGGATGCTGGGATCAAAATCAGGCCCGCATACTTGCATGACAGACACTTTACCAACTAAGCCATGTTCCTAACCCCAAGATTGACTAATATCTTTTTCCTTTCACAAAGTTAAATTTTAAGTGAACAAATTAAATTATCACTCAGAATATTACTGGCCTAAAGAAACCATAAGGTAAGAGTATTTGGAATATGTTGGGGTTTTTTTTTGTTTCAAATGTATAATTTAAGAAAAATAAATACACCATTTAGATAAATTCCAAGTATCGGTAACTCTCCTTAAAGAATATGAATATATAATGTCCTGTACTTCACTAATAATCTCTGCTGCTCATAAATGAAAGCAGGCGTAAGTTCATCCTCTGTGCGGGTCCCACTCAGCTCCTGCCGACCAAGGCTAATAAAAGTCTGGAAATCTTCAACCAGGAAAACAGATGTGAACCACATGTGGAAATAAGTTCTACAGTAAAATGTATAACGTGTCCTTTAGAAAGAGTCAAACACGTCCAAAGAATCATGTTTTAAAACAAGCCCCATTGCTTTTTGTTTTTTAGATGTACACTGAACACGCTGCTAGTCTGGTATTTCTGTTATTCCTGACTCTTTATTTTCATTATACTATGAAGCTGATTTGAAGCACGTGTTTGCTATTTGTCCCATTAGTCTTACCTGGGAATGAAAAGGTCAAACGGTCCTTACATAAAAGACTCTTGGTTCACTGCCCATAGACACCAGAATGAAAGCAAAATTTATTACAAGAAGTCATTTCTGTAATTGAATATGTAATTTTTGTTTATTTAAAAGTTAAACTTTAGGACAAAATTTAAAAGCAAAGGTAATTTTTTTTATCTTTTTGATTTTCTGAAATAATATGTCCTAGCAGGGTAAAAGTTAAAAAAAAAAAAAAAAAAAGGCCTCATGTCAAACTCCAGGCAGACTGAAGGAGACGCAAACCTCCTACGGAAAACAGTGAGTCTCAGAACACATTCATCCAAAGCCGTACCCAAAAGAGTTCTCCAATTTCTTTATTTGAGGCTTGCAATCTCTTTTCCTGGTTGTCATCAAAATTACAGAGCCGAAAATTCATTCTGATGGAGGAAAATATGCATCAATAAAGGTCTGAAGATATATCTCTGTTAAGAGGTAATTGCTTTTTTTATTCAGCAAATACTTACTATTGAGTATATGCCTAGTACTATACTAGGAGAAAAGAATAAAATGTAATGTAGTTCTTACTCTCACAAAGTTTACTGTCAAGGATACAAAGAAGCTAAAAATCACAATATGAGTGCTATGATGAAGAACAGGCTATTAAACAGGATGTAGTGGGGGGATCAAGTGTAGCTACCTAAGATGGGAGTCAAAGATGAATGAGCTCAATGTTCAGAGCCAGCAGAAATAAGTAAAAATGGAAGAGGAGACTGTTTACAAGATAAAAGGATTGAGAACATGTCTGAAACAGCACATGGCATTCAGTGAGATGTAACAGTTCCCCAGGAAGAATACAATCGTGGAGGAGCAAACAGACACAGGAGACACAAAGGGTCAGTCATAAGGCCCTGTGTGCCCAACTACAGTAACTTTACCTTGAAAGTTACAAGTACCATCTGACTTTTAAAATAAAGAGAAGGAATGACTTTATAAGAAAAAGTATATGCACAGGAAGCCCAAACTAGTTACTATCATAATAATAAAGACACAATATTATTAGGGCTTAGATGAGAGTGCTGGAAATAAACATGAAACATTATTTCAATATAGATTTAGTTTGAAATCAAAATAGCTAAATATAGTAAATGATGGGATGTAAGGGATGAAAAAGGGGCGGGGGGAGTTAAGGGCCATTCCCAAGATCTAATTTATAGAACTGAGTATATGAGTGGGCCATTCACCAGATAGCAAAGGGATACAAACATCAGAACGAGTTGAGAATAAAGACTATGTTTGTAGTTTGGAGTAAGTCTAGTTTAGTCGGCCTAGACCTTAGCAAAGAGGACTGGATTAGCTGGATGCCGGGAACTGGATGGGAGGGAAGGAGGAGACAGGGAGAACTAGAGTCGTAATGGAACTCCTTACACTAACGCTTCATGAACACGTCATTTAGCTGGTAACAATTCTTGGGAAAAGCTATTCTTCGGAAAGAATGGAACACTACACAGTTGTCGTAAAGTATGAGGGTGGGGGGACTAATGATTTTGTTGTCATCTGGAGGAAAATCGAAGCTTCCTTCCAGAAGAATCAGAAATACCATTAAAGTCATTCTTCTAACTAGCCCTTTACATATTAGCACTGTTAGAGATTAGGTTTTTTTGTTGTTGTTGTTGTTTGTTGTTGTTTTTTGTTTTTTGAGACAGGGTTTCTCTCTGTAGTTTTGGTGCCTGTCTTGGATCTCGCTCTGTAGACCAGGCTGGCCTCGAACTCACAGATATCCACGTGGCTCTGCCTCCCAAGTGCTGGGACTATAGGCATGTGCCACCACTGCCCGGCTGAGATCAGCTCTCTAATACCTCAAAAGATTAATGCTAGTAATCAAAACACTAAGAACAAACTGATTTAAACTTATACAAACTATTTGGTGTCCTGTTTTAAAAAGTTAAATTTCTATCAAATATGATTTATTAGGACAGTCTCAGTAAACATTTTATGATTTCATCCCTTAAAAGAAGTATTCATTTTAAATTTATTATGTTATTGTTTTATGATATGAATGTTTTGCCTATATGTATGGCTGTACAACATGTCCATGCCTAGTGTCCACTGAGGCCAGAAGAGGGCAACAGATCCCCTAGAACTGGAGTTACAAACAATTATAACTATATGAGTGCTGAGAATCCAAAGCAGGTCCTCTGAAAGAGTAGCCAGTGCTCTTAACCACTGAGCCATCTTTCTAGCCCCAAATGTTCTTTATTTAGGGTGTGTGTGTGTGTGTGTGTGTGTGTGTGTGTGTGTGTGTGTAAGAGAGAGACACAGAGAGACAAAGACTTACACTTGGATGTTTTAAGAAAGTACCATTTTTATTTTTCAAAATAACTGCTTAAAGTTAGTTTTATCTGGATTGTAGCTTAAATTTACTGTCATCCAGATTACAGACCATAGTGGCAGACAGATCTTTGTGAGTTTAAGGCCAGCCTGGTCTCTATAGAGAGTTCCAGGCAAGCCAGGGTTACAAAGTGAGGACATAATGAGAACCTGTCTCCAAATAGAAAGAAAGAGAAAATTCCAGATTATAGAGCATAATATCAAAGCACTACCATGGTAAAGGGCAAGTTATTCTGACTCTAAACAATGTACCAACCCTAAAAAAATATTTATTTGAGAGCTAAAACTGTAAATGGAAATATGAAGTATTATATTACATATTAAAAATTCCTAATTCCTACTTTTTAGCACCAAACCCTACATACAATTAAAAAAAATAGGAGGCTGGAGATATAGCTCAGTGATTAAGAGAGCTCGCTGCTCTTGTAGATGACTAAAGTTCAGTTCCCAGCACCCACGTGGTGGATCACAGTATCTGTAACTCCAGCTCCAGGACAGTTAACACTTTCTTCAGACGTCTGTGGGCATATGCACATACACACAAATAAAAAATAATTTTTTTTCAAAAAACACAGAGTTTTGTCTTGTTACTTCTAAAAATTAAACTGAATATTTACTATTTAAAATATGGAAGTCATATTTTAATATCATTTCTTATACTAAATTAATGTGTGTAAATATGAAAACCCTCACAAAGCCAAAAGTAATGAGGATCCGGATTAAATTATGTTTAAAATATATGCTACAATTTAGAAAACAAAAAAATAAAAAGGGATCATAGTGGTGGAAGAGCTCTAGAAAGAGAAGTGGCAGAACACAGGTGCTATGAAAGGGGGGATGGGGGAAATGGGGAGACTGTCACAGTGGAAGTGATAGCAATACAGAAAGGGGGATAAATAACACTATGGATATCTGGAAAAGCCATAGGCAATCATGTTGTTTTATTGTTACTCAAAATTACATATATGTGAGTATACATGGAGATCTACTCATATATATAGTTTTATATATATAGTAATTAAAGAAAGCTATACCACTTGTGGTGATAATGATCCCCCCAAGAGCCACAGACTAACAAAAGACCCAGTCCCAGGCCTGGGAAACTCCCTTCAAACTGTTGTTCAGGAGAACCCATAAGACTCCAAAACAATATAGGCTATTGTCATCGCCCTGGCTACCTTTCAGAATGTGAAGGTGAGACCCTATGCTGACGATACCACATGCTTCAGACACAGGACTTGGAGAAATACAGGTGGATCTGACCTGGAAGCCTCCTCCCTGAAGACTAGTTCTCACAGTATCTGAAGGTGTTATGTAAACTGCCAAGGGAGAAAAGCAACAGCCCTACCCAGCTGTAAAGCCTGTGACCCATAACAATGACCAGCACTGCAGGAGTTCCCCAAGGATGCAATGGTGGCACTTATATCCTGGGAGTGAACAACAGCCACCTAATTGGACTTAAGACCTACTGAATAAGAGGGAATTCATGCCTGGTACTGTAAACCTAGGCAACCATGTAGAGCTGGTTAAGTCATGGAACCTAGAGGAGAGAATCTACTACTGCCACTTCCCCAAGCTAGTCTACTCTCTACCTGCCTCCTTAATGCTTATTTTTATACCCTTACAAGAGGAGTGTAGTTCTCATTCCTCATCAGAGAAGCTTCTTTTTGCGGCAGACACAGGCCATTATAGAAAGCCAAAACTGGTCAAAATGCAGAGAACAACTGAGCATCAAGTACCCAGCCCCACTTGATGCATCTACAACACAACCCCGACATCTCAGGCTCAAGGACATCACAAGGGAAGAAGCAGAAAGGCTGTGAGAGCCAGAGGATCAGACCTTCTGCTGCAGGACAGCATCTTCTCTATGTAGCAGGGAAGCTGCTGCACTTGTGCAGTCTCAACAATATGGATGCCTAAACTGGACCTGAACGGGGGCCCCATCCCTACATGAAGAGCCATAGGTCATTTCAAATGCTAACAGGGGAGAAATAGTCTTCCTCAGGACCCCCTATCCACTATAAAGTGGTTATCCACTTTGGTTATCCACTATAAAGTGGTCAGCCTAAAAAACATATCCATACAGGTACACTAAAAGAACTCAGCAAATTGTATTTGTCTATGCATCCATATACGTATACATGTGTGTATATATGTATATATATACATATATATACTTGCAGTAATAATAATTAAAGGAAAATAAGCCATGAATTTGAGAGGGAGTGCGTAGAACCTGAAAGTGTTTGGAGGGCATAAAAAGAGGAGGGAAAACGATGCAAACACAGCATACATGTAAAATTTTTAAAATAATGTTTAAAGCAAAAGGTAAAAAATAAAGAAAAGTATACAAAAAAACATGAATATGCACATATATACAAATATGCATACATATTATCTTTTATATCATAAAATTCCTAAAATATATACATCAATTAATCATAAAGTAAATAAGTTAAGTGGAATAAGATGCCTTTTTCAAACCCTTGTCAACCTCCTTAGTGACGTACAGAACCATCATTTAACTGAAAATCAGGGTGGAAAACTGTAAGGTTTGCTCTAGAGTGAAACAAACTTGTATGTACTGATCTTCAATATCATTTCCAACCATCTTGTTTTCAAGAATATTGGATTTATACTATTTCACATGTAGTAAATTAAACAAAATCAATACTCAGTAACATACCTTTCAGATAAATTAAGGCTTTGGTGAAGAGGATCTAATTTTTGACATGTCTCTATGCTGTCAACAGATGTCGAAGGCAATGAGTCTGATTGCACCTTGCTGGTATCACATAAATTAGCATCATTTCTAGGTAGGGTCTTTCTGAATTTTCGTCCTAAATCCGTCCATAGAACATTCGTCAACATAACTCTGAGATGCCTGTTATATACACAAATAATTAATACATATGGTTCTAAATGTTGTATAATACATGAATTTATTACAAACTGTAACAAGTTGAGTATCTCCCAGAATTCTGAATTTCATTACTTCACAAAATTTAATTAGTTATAAACATTATAAGTAAAAAACCAAATGTCTAGCAGTTCTCGATGACACATTAAAAAGTAAAGCCTACTTCACTTACATTGGGATTTTCTTCAGAATTACATCAGACAACCTATAATCATCCTCACAAATATGTACAGCTGTTTGATTCCTAGCAACTCACCTATGCTTTCCCACAGTTGGTGGAAGGTGAATGTGCCATCTGTAGATCTCAGCACAGAGGCAACCACTTTCTGAATTACGTGTGCTTGTGCTTTAGCATGCAGTAATTTAGAAAACACATTAAAACTAAGAGGAAATGATACTCTTATTTTACCTTATCTCTAACATGAATAGATAAACAGTTGTATTTAATGACAACTGTGGGGGTCTCCACAAACACCAGGACTGGCAGAGAACAATCCTCTTGAGGCAAGAAGGAAATCTGGTTCAGTGCACCTTAGCCAGTGTTGGTTCAGAATTCCACAGTCTGACCTCAAGCAGTTTATTTTAGCCATATTTAAGCACAGCACAATTTTGGAAAAGAAGTTTCCTGATGATAATTAACCCAATCCCACATGTACAACAAAGCTTAAGACAAGCTTACAGTGAAACTCTTCACAAAGTACATATGACCTCCTCCATAAAGATCGGTTCTGTTGACTCAGAAACACGCTCAAGGTAAGGGTTTGGAAGAGTGACTGCGACAAACAGTCACCTGTTCCAACTGAGGGATTCAAATGAAGTGTGACCCTACAGATAGCAAACTGAGGGATTCGGGTGAAGTGTGGCCCTACAGATAGCAAAAGACTACCACGTTATAAACTACATCCATTCCCAGTTTTCTGGGTGCAAAACAGGTAAACATCTCCTTCCTTTGAAGAGACAAGCCTGCGTGTTTAACCTTCCTGGTTTCCGTAGTGCTTATCTGTTAAGTATGGGAACCTCACATCCTCAACAAACAACATCAATAGAAAGCCTGATAAATGCAAGTACTTTCCAATTTTTGCTTCATCACATTTATATATATATATTATTTAGATATAAAACAATATCTAAAAACTATGTTCAGTCCTCATACCACTGAATAGTTTTTGCAGTGGTATAAACAGGCTACCACACAGACTTTAAACAATATCAAATGAGGAATAGCTAAAGTGTTAATCACAAGTGTTTAATCAGAAGAGTCTATTTGATGTCATAGGAAGCACTTTCAGACACCATTTCATTATTTAACAAATACAATAATATTAGGAAACAGAAAACAAAATGCTCACATATTTTCATAATAATACAGGGAATTTCCAAAAGAATTTAAAGAATGTTTGGTCCAAGTCCTAGGAGAACTTCCAAAATTTCCAAAATTTCCAAAAGAAATTAAAGAATGTTAGGTCCAAGTCCTAGGAGAACTTCCATGGGAACATGTTAATTAAGAAAAACAACTTAAGGTATAAAGAATACATAGTTCTTTACATCAGTAATCATACGTCAACCAACATTTATGGAACATTTAACAAAACAACTATGTTGGTAGGAGTTAGAGGCAAATCAGCAAACATGAAATGGTTCTCGCTCAAGAGAGACAGGAAGGAGAACCAATACTGTCGTTCCTTCTGAACCACATCAAGAAGGGTTTGGCTATGAAGATGACTGTTACAAGTCTGGACATTAACACCCCACCCAGGCTGTTCTGTAGAGCTGTAGGACCTGCTGGTACAGGTGGGTAACTAGGAGTCGGCTGCAAAGGTCACAGCCCGGTCCTGCTTTCCATCCCTGCTTTCCATCCCTGCTGCTCTTTGCTTCCGGATTCAGCAGCTGTGTGAACACCCTGGCAGCTGCCATGCAGCTGTTCCCTCGTTCCTGTCCTACCAAGATGGACTAAACCCTGAAACCAGAAGCTGAAAATGAACCTTTCCTGCCTAAGCTGTTAACAACCTTTATGCTGAAGTGTTAAAGAATGGTAGGCACTCTACCAAAGAAAATGGACAGAAACTGAAAAAAAAAAAAAAATTAAGGAAACAGAAATGTTCTGATATGAGCAATGCCTACTCAAGGAAATACAAACTTTTTTTAATTTATTTATTTACTTTACATCCCAGCCGCAGTTTGCCCTCCATCTCCTCCCAGTCCCTCCCTGAAACCCTCTCTCTGTTCCCACCCCCAATCTACTCCTTCTCTGTTTCTGTTTAGGAAAGGGCAGGTCTCCCATAAGTATCAACAAAACATGGCGTATCAAGTTGCAGGAAGACTAAGCATTTCCCCATGTATTAAGGCTGGGCAAGGCAACCCAGTATGAGAAGTTGAGTCCCAAAAGCCAGTAAAACAGTCAGAGTCAGCCCCTGTTCCCACTGTTAGGAGTCCCACAAGAGGACCAAGCTACACAACTGTCACCTATATGCAGAGTGCTTAGGTCAGTCCCATGCAGGCTCCCTGGTTGTCAATTCAGTCTCTGTGAGCCCCCATGAGCCCAGGTCAGTTTCTGTGAGTTTTCTTGTGATGTCCTTGACTCCTCTGGCTCCTATAATCCTTTCTTTCCCTCTTCTGCAGGATTCCCTGAGTGATGCCTAATGTTTGGCTGTGGATCTGCATCTGTTTCCATCAGTTGCTGGATGACGCCTCTCTGATGACAGAAATTAAATTATTTATCCAAATATCTAGAGTGAAATGAACTATGACCAAGATAACACTGTGCAATTAGTATATGGTGGACTATATGAAGGAGTTGAGATTTAATTTTTTATCTGTATTTTATGTGCATTGGTGTTTTGTCCACATGTATGTCTGTGTGAGGGTGTCGGCTCCCCCGGAACAGGAGTTACAGACAGTTGTGAAATACCATGTGGGTTCTGGGAACTGAACTCAGGTCCTATGGAAGAACAGTCAGTGCTCTTACCCATTCAGTCATCTCTCCAGCCCCAGGAGTTGAGATTTTATATCGACAAGAACTCTGTAAGGAACAGAGCTAAAAGCCTCATGTTACATTTTGGCAAAGAATCTGCTGCATTTGTCTATGTCCTGAAACCTTGAGTAGAGATGAATTTAAAAGTAATGTATTAATTCTATTTGGCGGCAGAAATTTCAAGACAAGCCAGCGTGAGGGCTGTGGCATGATTACTACTAACTGTTAATGGTTAGGTCTACACTGAATGAGAGCAACAGACAGAGCAGGAAGATATGGAAAATGTGTTGTTGGTAGTCCATTAAGACTGATTCTTAACAAAGGCACTAAAAACTAACATTAGAGAAAGAACATCCTCTTCAATAAACTGTCCTGGCAAAACTAGGTATATAAATGTAGGAGATTTCAATTTGACCTCAATTTCCCACAGCATACAAACAAAATCAACCTTAAGTGGATAAAAGACAGCCAGGTGGTTGTGGCACACGTCTTTAATGCCAGCACTTGGGAGGCAGAGGCAGATAGATCTCTGAGTTCGAGACCAGTCTGGTCTACAGAGTGAGTTCCAGGATAGCCAAAGCTTCACAGGGAAACCCTGTCTTGGGGGGGAAAAAAAGTGGATAAAAGACCTAAAAAGATAGAAGAGGATAAAAGCCTCAAGCAGTGTAACTAATGTGCAACAGGGAAACATTTTAAATCATTGCTACCTTCAATCTCCCAGACAGAACCCAAAAGACAAAAGAAATTAAAGTGAAAACTGACAAACCTTTACCCTTACAGGCTAGCTTTCAGAGTGCTGAAGGTGCTATGCTCATTACTGAAGGAGAAAAGTCATTACCAATCTTATCCAGCTGCTAACCCTGTGACCTATACGAATAACCAGCCTCGCAAGACACTGTTGCAATAGTGGCACTTATGTCGTGGAAGTACTCCATCACTTTCTGGTCAGATTTAAGGATTTAAGATGGGACCTATACCTGGGCGCTGTTACTGGGGCCAAGAATCCGTGGTCAGACAGGATATAGGCACTAAGAAAGAACCTACTACCATTATTCTGCTAACTGGACATAGCATTACGCCAGCTCCTGATGAGTTACCACTACACACATAGATCAGTGTATCTCTCAAGCCTCATCGGAGGAGGTTCTGTTTGCAGTAGTTGGTGGTTACACAGAGACCACAACTGTTAAGGTGTGGAGAGTAAGACCTGTGCAAGCTCAAGCTGGACAAAATCCCAGCATGGAGAAGGGGGGCGATCATGAAGTTCCGCCCCCAGATGAAGAGCTACGGGCAACTGGTGGCTGCTGGCAGAGGGAGGATCAATTTTCTGATCACCCAGGGGATGGTGACACATCCAAGATCTTATAGACATCACTAACTGGACTTTTGAAAAACTAAGGACACGCAGTTGGATTAGTATAGAAGGGGGGCAGTTCTGGTAGGAATTGGAGGAGGAGGTGAATAGATTAACACACAATGCAGCCATTCTCAAAGAACTAATAAAAACTGTCTGGAAGACATCTAAATATCTCAATGAAAACATGAGAAAGTGAAGGAATGACATAGTATAAGCAAGATGGAAATATTAATAAAGACAGATACAGCCTAAAAAATAAATTCTAGTGCTTAAAAATATATCAACTAGCTGGATGGGTTGTACACACTGTTAATCCCAAACTCAGGAAGCAGAGGCAGGAAGAACTCTGTGAGTTTCAGGCTACCCTGGTTGGCTTGCTAAGTTCCAGGCCAGCTGGGGCTACATAGTGAGACCCTATCTTAAAAATAAAAAACAATTAACTGAAATTTTGAAGTTTTCAAATCCACTAGAGAGAAATAGGAATTGCAAAGAGAAAAAAAGGCAAAGTGAATATCTGAGGAAATAATGGATGAAATGTCCCAAATCAGATTAAACAAGTAAACATAGACATGAAGAAACTCAATACACTCTAAATATGGTAGACTGAAGGAGAGCCAAATCTAGTCAGACTATAATCACTTTTAAAATGGGGTAAGGTCATGAAAATAAGAAACAAGTGATGGGGGGGGGAAGGGGGGAAGCCTGCACACCTTGAATCCCAGCACTCAGGAGGCAGAGAGGCATGCGGATCTCTCTGAGTTCCAAAGCCAGCCTGGTCTAGAGAGCAAATTCCAGGACAGCCAGAGCTGCACAGACAGGCAAGTGAGGCAAAAAGGTGGGTGGGCAGGCAGAGGAATAGGCTGAGTCAACAGCAGAATAAGGTGAGTAGAAACCCCAGAGAGAGTCCAGAGTCCTCTGCTTGCTAGTCCTTGATGCACATCAAGATACATCAGGTATCAGATTACAAGTTGGTTGGGGCCATACCATCCCAGGGTTAGGTATCCATCATTTTATGGATCCAGGTGAAGAAACCATACCCTTTCCTCAGTCTGGTATGCCTAATAAATCCTTGGGCCTGGTTTCCTTGGTATGAAGTTAATACACAGATGTGTGCCTAGAGTCTCAATTCACCCTGATGAATCTATGAAGTGGCTCCCTTTATCCTCCCAGACATAAGTCACTTATCAGTCCTCTGGACCAGTGATGCCTGACAGATGTGCTTGTGGGTCTACCCAGAAGCTATACTAATCCTTTTTCCTCACAATTAACTCAAAAGCTGCTTATAAAGCAGAACCTCTCAAAACAAGGCACAGACTAAAAAACCAGTCTCACATGAAATGAAATAGCTTAGAGCAGTGTACAGCCTGATGTCAACACCTTCAAAATGCTGAGAGGAGGGGGATACTTTTAATCAAGAGTCCCAGACTCAGGAAAACTCTCCCTCAAAAGTTATTGAGAAATCAAGATACACATTAACAAAAGCTAAGTAATTTCATTATTACTATCCCTGCCCTGGCTTTAAAAAAAATAAAAATCAAGAAAGTTATGCAAGGTGAAAGAATACAAAACGTAAAAATAAAATAAGCAAAAGTCCTCACTTTCTAATGACAGATCCTAACTGCCTAGAGCCTGACTCAGTGATTTATGATAATGTCCTTTACAAACAACCAAAGCCTAACCCTAATGGCCTCTGGCACTCAGGGGTCTGTCTCCAGGAAGACAAACAGCAACCTAAGATTTACTACCTCAAGACAGTGATCTGCCCTCTAGAACTCTACGCAAATAAGGCTGCAAGGCTCCCAACTGTTACAAAGGACCCCACTCCCTCTTAAGCAGGCAATTCATTCCTTCTCAAATTCATAGCCCCTGCCAACCCCAACACACACACACACACACACACACACACACACACACACACACACACGTGCCTTGAAATTTGCCTACTGCGTTTCTTTCCACAGTGTCTTTTTTGTTTTTTGGTTTGGTTTGGTTTTTCGAGACAGGGTTTCTCTGTGTAATAGCTCTGGCTGGCCTGGACCTCCCAGAGATCCGTCTGCCTCTGTCTCCCCAAATCCTGGGATTAAAGGCGTGTGCCAGCAGTCCAGCCATAAGAAACAACTATATTTCTTTCAAAAAGAATTTATGTTTTGTCAAAAATGAAGATGTGATGTGATGTATGTGTGTGTGTGTGTGTGTGTGTGTGTGTGTGTGTGTGTGTTTGTGTTCACACATGTACAGATACCCATGGAAGTCAGAAAAGGGCATCAGATCCCCTGGAGTTGGAATTACAGGTGGCTGTACACTGCCTAACTTGGGTTCTAGGAAACAAACCCAGGTACTGTGCAAGACTACCAGTGCTCTTACTGCTGAGCCACATCTCCAGTCCCAGGAGGATGGAATTCTGTAAAAGCAGACGTGAAACAGGTGGAAACAGAGATGTAAAGAAGAAAGTTTCTAAGTCATGGAAATTAAACTAGTATAAATTCAATATAATATTATCAATTTAGGATGGTAAATATAATCCACACAGGAAACACACAGTAAAACAGAGAAATACACTCAAGCAGAAATAAGAAAGTGATTATATTATCTAATTTTAAAAAAGCAAACCAAACAAGTCAGGAAATGACCAGAAAAGCTATACAGAAGATAAAAACCTAACACTAAACAATGATGTAAGTAAACCTGTCTCAAAAACAATCAAAAAGGTCTCACTTGCCAACACTCAAGGCAGCCTCTCCCTGGAAACCCACTGGCCAGGAAGGAAACAGGTAAAGATCTCCACCCCTTTCCATCCTCCAGGCCGGATTCCCCAGTCTCATCCCATGCCTTGCAGCCAACCATCTGCTGCAGCCTCCCCTTCCTCTCTGCCCCCATGCCCAGGGGATGTATGCAGATCTCCCATAGCCTTCCTTCCTCACTCCATTCATGGTCCAGATGCCAACACCCCAAGCACTCCCTCCCTGGACACCACAGAGAATGAGGTAGAGATCTTCACTCTGACTCCAATTCCCAAGTCTCATCCAGGGCCCTGTAGCGGACCACCTGTGGGGGGCTGTCTTCCCTTTCTTCCTCCATTCCCTTGGGACTCCACAGATCCTCCTTGTAAACCCAGCTTGCCTCCCTCCTGTGGACCCTTTCAATGTTTCCAAGCTTCTAGGACTCCTTCCTGTCCACTCCCAATACCTAGAAACAAATTCCACCCAGGACCTCCAGTGGCCACACCTGGTAGGAACTCAGAAGCACTCCCTACCAGGCAACCCACAACCACCACAAGCTCCTAAGATCCAGAGAGGGCAATAGAAACCAAGGAATGGAAAGCAAAGACAAGACCAGATATCAACACCTAGAGTTACAATCATCCTGTGATAGTTTGAATGTAATTGGCCCCTAATAAGCTCTTAGGGAATGGCACTATTAGGAGATGTGGCTTTGAAAGTAGGTGTGGCCTTGTTGGAAGAAGTGTGTCACTGTGGGGGTGGGCTTTGAGGTCTCCTTTGCTCAAGCTATGCTCAGTGTAACACAGTTCACTTCCTGTTGCCTGCAGATCAAGATGCAGAATTCTCAGCTCCTTCTCCAGTACCATGTCTGCCTGCATGCTGCATGTCCCACCATGATGATAATGGACTAAACCTCTGAAACTGTAAGCTATCACCTCAATTAAATGTTTTCCTTTATAAGAGTTGCTGTGGTCATAGTGTCTCTTCACAGCAACAGAAACCCTAACTAAGACACATGCCAAACCCAGATGCCTACACTCCAGTGCAAAAACACATTCAATAACAGCCAGAACAATGTATCTACACTAAAGCCCAGCAACCCTACTGCACTAGGCCCCAAGAAATGCAACATATCTGCAAAATAAGACAAGGACTTCAAAATAGCTATTATGAGTATGCTCAAGGATCATAAAGAGGATACAAATAAATCCATTAATGAAATCTATGAAAACACAAACAGTAGAATGAAGAAAACTGTTCAAAACATGAAGGTGGAAAGGGAACCACGAAAAAAAAAAAAAAAAACCAAACTGAGGAGAAACTGTAAATGAAAAATTTAGGAACTCAAACAGGAACCTCAGAGGCAAGCCTCACCAACACAATAAAAGACATGTTAGAGAGAATCTCAGGCATTGAAGACTAGATAGAAGAACTCAATTCCTCAGTTAAGGAAAATGCTAAATCTAAAAAATTCAAGCACATCATGGAAATGCAAATCGAATTACTTTGAGATTTCATCATACACTAGACAGAATGGCCAAGATCAATAAAACAAGTGACAACTCATGCTGGTGAGGATGTGCAGTTAGAGGACACTCATCCATTGCTGATAAGAGGGAAAACTTGTACAGCCACTATGGAAATCAGTGTGCCATTCTTCAGGAAGCTGGGATGCATCTACCTCATGATCCAGCTACACCACCCTTGGACATTCAGGAGCTGTGCATCCCAAAAGACTCTACATCCTACTACAGAGATGCTTGCTCAACCATGTTCATTGTTGCTCTAGTTATAATCGTCAGAAACAGACTGTCTTAGGGTTTCTACTGCTGTGAAGAGACAACATGACCACAGCAACTGTTATAGAGGAAAACATTTAATTGTGGGTGGCTTACAGTTTCAGAAGTTTAGTCCCTTATCATCACGGTGGGAAGCATGGCGGGACATGGTGGCATGCAGGCAGGTGCTGGAAAAGGAGCTGAGAGTTCTACATCTTGATTTGCAGGTAGTCAAAGCAACTGTGACACTGGGAGTTACTTGAGCAAATGAGACCTCAAAGCCCACCCCCATAGTAATATCGCAAGAACGATCTCCAGGCAACATACTAAAATTCATCTCCTCTGAAGCATCTTGAGCCAAGCTCCCCCAGTTCAAGTCACTCTCAGCACCACTGTCTTCCATGCTCTTACTAGCATGGCCCATTAAGCAGTGTTTAAAGAATTCCACTGCTTTCATAACCCAAACTCCCAAGGTCAAATTCCTCCAAACAAAAGCATGGTCAGGCCTATCACAGCAATATCCTAGTCCCTGGTATTAACTTCTATTACCATGAAGAGACATCATGACCATGACCTCTTACAAAGGAAAACATTTAATTGTGGATAGTTTACAGTTTCAGAGGTTTAATCCATTGTCATCATGGCAAGACAAGGTCGGAAGCATGGCAGCATGCAGGCAGACATGGTGCTGGAAAAGGAGCTGAGAGTTCCACATTTTGATTTGCAGGCAGCAAAAGCAACTGCAACACCAGACATAGCTTGAGTATAGGAGACCTCAATGCCTGCTGCCATGGTGATACATTTCCTCCAACAAGGCCACACCTACTCCAAAAAAGTCACACCTTGTAATAGTGCCCTCTATGGGGGCCATTTTCTTTCAAACTACTACACAGACTATATGTCCATCAATGGCTGAATGGATAAAGCAAAAGTGGCATATTTATATAATAGAACATTACTGAACTGTTAAAAAAATAAAATAAAATAAAATTCTCAGGTAAATGGATGGAGATAGAAAGAAAATCATCCTGAGTGAAATAACCTGGACCCAGAAAGACAATGTGGTATATATTCACTTATATGTGGATGTTAGCTGTTAAGTCTCAGCTACAATCCATAGAACTACTGAGGTTAGGTATAGAGTAAGGAACCAGGGAGAGGACAGATCTCCCTAGGAAGAGGAAAAAGAATACATAGATATGAAAGGATTGGGAGGAGGAATGGAATGGGAGGGTCAAACAGACAGGAGGAGGGAAAAGAAGGTGAGGGAGGGAATACAAACAGCTGAAACAAAAGACCATTGGAGGGTCCTATGGAAACCCAGTACAGTAAAAACTTCCTAAAACATACATGTGTGAAGGTAATCAAATGGAATTGCCAAATAAAAAGGGAGATGGAGCCCCACTGGACAGCTCTCGTCACCAAATGAATCCTGTGGTTCAAGATGGGCTACATCTAGTTGAGTTGTTGGCCAAAGGGGCCCTATGGGATACCCTAAACAATCCAGGCTATTGCCAAGGCCATTGGCTGCTCTCCACAAAAAAAAAAAAAAAAAAAAAAAGAAAAGAGGCCCTACTGCTCTTTTAGATAATGCCACATAACTCATTGAACACGAAGAAGTTGAGCTGGTGCCCACCTAGAGCCTTCACGCCTATGACTAGTATTTGTGGTACTGGAAGGTGCTCTGCACACTAACAGAGAGGGACAGTGAACACCAACCCAGCTGTGAAGACTCTGACCTACAATGGCGGCATGCATGCAGGATGTGCTAGAGCACAGTGGCCCAAAGCTTGGGAGTCACCAAGCAGCATCTGACCGGACTCAAGGCCCATTCCGTGGGGGCCTTCCCTGACAGTGCTCAGACGGCCATGGACCTGAAACTAGCTAAGCAGCACCTAGGAGAAAACCAAGTGCTGTTGTTCTGCTAAAGGAAAATAGCAATAAAATGGCTCCTAATAACACTCTGCTATATTCATAGATGAGTGTTTTGCTCGCCATCAGAGAGGCTTTCTCCTGAAGGGGTGGAAATAAACAGAAACCCACAGCTGGACAATGTGCAGACTGTGAGAAACCTTGGAATACTCAATCCTAAACGGGATGTCTCTATCAATTCCCTCACCTCAAGGCTCAGGGAACCCTGTGGAAGGAAGCAGAAAGAGTGTAAGAACCAAGGGAATAAAGAACACCAAGGAAACAAGGTCTTCTAAACACAGTAGGATTGATGCACATATGAACTCACACGGACTGTGGTAGCATGCACATTCTTCTTTGACCTTCACATGCACACTCTGACCTCTGCCCTACACACAAAATAAATATAAAAAAAATTAACTTACATCCAGGCATGGTGGCGCACACTTTTAATGCTAGCATTTGGGGGGCAGAGGCAGGTGGGCCTCTGAATTCAAAGTCAGCTTGGTCTACAGAGCAAATTCTAGGACAGTGAGGGCTACACAGAGAAACCCTGTCTCAAAAAAACAAAAAAGAAAAAGAAAAAGCAATTACCTCACTATCAAAATGGAGTACTTGGGGCGCCTAGGGAAAACGGCGGGTTAGAAGCTACCTTCATTTTAGCCAAGGAAGGAGAGGATAAGAAATAACAGAATCTACTCCAGCACTGAGAGAGAAAAAGAGTGTCAGAGATCCAGACAGGAAAGGAAGTGGTGTCCGAAGGTAGGGAAAAAGATGGACAACAAACAGATAAGTAAGATAAACACAGTGTCATCTGGGCTTCCTGGGGGGGAGGGGAGGGGAGATATCACTTCCAAAAGTTGAGAGATGGGCAATCCTACCCTCAAATACATAGTTCCTACAAGTCTCAAACCCAGTGGCAAGTTTTGGTTAAGGCAGAGCTCAGGCAAAGATAAATTCCATTTTTCTACTACTTGATTTGATGACTGCTGCAGAAAGCATCCTGAGAGAGAACCTATCATTAAAAACTGTGCTACCATGGGGGCCTGAGAAAGGTAACAACCACAGAGAGGACCCAGGGAAGCAGTTATAGAAGCAGCTGGCCAGGGGTTATCTTATCAACTGGGATTAATGTTGGAATTTTATAGTCAAGTGACTGAGGCCAAGAACATATTAAACTCTAGAGCTAACTACTGTTGGCTGCTACAGAGTCCAAGAAGTCTGACATTCCAGGGATGTATCTGAGACCCACATCTGCAATAGGAGGTTTTCAAAGTCCAATGTTTGCTGTTTAATTTTATGTCAACTTGACTCAAGCTAGAGTTACTGGAGAAGAGAAAGCCTGAATTGAGAAATGTCACCCTAAGATTGGACTATAGGCAAGTCTATAGGGCATTTTCTTAGTGATTGATATGAGAAGCCACAGCCCATTGTGGATGGGGCCACCACAGGGCAGTTAGTCCTAGGTTCTATAAGAAAGCAGACTGAACAAGCCACGGGGAACAAGCCAGTAAGTAGAACCACTCCATGGCCTCTACATCAGCTCTTGCCTCCAGGTTCCTGCCCTGTTTGGGTTCTTGTCCTGACTTCCTTTGATGATGAACAGCAATATGGAAACATAAACCAAATAAGCCCTTTCTTCCCCAAGTTGGCTTTGGTCACAGTGTTCCATTATAGCAACCTACGATGTAACCCAGTTAGTAACCCTAAGACACAATGATGTCCTTTACCTATAATGATCCCAGTGCTGCGATTGCTTACTGTAATCCTGACACACTAGGCAGACACCCTCCAACTAAGCATTAGTTACCCTGGGAATATGACCTAGAGTATCTCTAGAGGGTGAAGAACATCCCTAGCCACAAGAGTTGCTGAATGCTGTGCCTTTTAAACCACTGACTACAAAATGTGAATCAAGAATTATTATCAGTTTATAATCCTTACATTGTCAGCTAAAGCTTATCAAGATATTGCAAATGCACAAAACAATTAGTAAAGAACACCTAAAATCACAGAAAGTTACAGCTTAGAAAGAATCTTAGAGGACATCGAGTTCAAATCCTGTCTTAAATGTTAACTGAGACTTAACAAGTATCAAATAATCATTCCTGGTCACACTGTTTATGCATTGTATAAACCCATTCTATGTCACACGTAAATACCTATCTTACCTTTCTGGTGTTGCCTTAGAAGTGACAGGATGCCCATGGACACCTTTTTTGTTTTTGTGGTCTAGACAGATGACTTTATTTCTTAGGCTTCTTGTCCACTAAGAAAAAATAAAAAACATTTTGATAATAAATATGATATGACTAAAGGCACTTGTAATTTTACTTAGATATTCAGGACATTCAGCCAAATTCCTTTTTGTTTATTAATTTTTCTTATGCATATGAGTGTTTTGTCTACACGTATGTCTGTGGGTCACATGAGTGCCTGGGGCCTGAGGAAGCCAGAAGCCTGTGTCAGGTCCCCTGGAACTGGAGTTACAAATGGTTGTGAGCTAACATGTGGGTACTTAGAATCAAACCTGGGCCCTCTGCAAGAGCATCAAATACTCTTCACTACTGAGTTATCTCTCCAGCCTCCCAGCCACATTCTTACTAATACATAGAGAAAACTAAATGTGATCTACAAAATACCTCCCTCTTTCCAAGTACTGAAATACAAATATACCGAAAACAGTAAGGAGACATTTTAAACTATTAAAATTAATAAAACTCAAGACTGAGATCACAAACCTTAAATAACAATAATAATTGCAACTGTGTTAGCAGGAAATGGTAATGGGTTAAGAGAGTAGGCCAGTGGTACAATATTTCCTAACATGCACAAGGCAATGGGTTAACTTATGCTTGTTTTAATTACTTCATTTTGAAATATGTTATATGATATAGCAAAATTATCAAGTGCCAGGTTAAATAATGGCTCTGGCTATGGAGTAAATATATTTATAACAATTAGAAAAGATTAAAAGTGGTTCTTTGTGAATTGTTGCATGAGGAACAGCAAGACCCCTTATCAAGGTTTAGGTTTCTTAGGACTGGAAGTTAAAACTCGGTTTATTAGTTGAAATAGTGACACATGCCTGCTAATTCTAGTACTCAGGAAGCGGAGGCAGAGGATCAGGTCAAGGCACCCTCAGCTACACAGTGAGTTAGGAGGTCATCCTAGGATTCATGAGACTCTGTTTTAAAAATGAAAGAATAAAAGGAAATTTAATATATTGTGTGGACCTAAGCACATTAGTTATTTATATTATCTAGGCCTTTGTTTCCCTATTTGAAAACAGGCATAATGATAATAACAACTACTTTATTCTGTGAATGTGTGCGTGCATATGTATGTGTGTGGCAGGAGAAGTGGTGAGTATACATGTGCACACCTGTGTGCATGTGTGGAATATGTGTGTGTGTGGCAGAAGTGGTGAGTATACATGTACACACCTGTGTGCATGTGTAGAATATGCGTGTGTGTGGCAGGAAAAGTGGTGCAGTATGCATGTGCACACCTGTGTACATGTGTGGAATATGTGTGTGTGTGGCAGGAGATGTGAGTATGCATGCGCACACCTGTGTGCATGTGTGGAGAGCAGAGGTTGTGACTCACTGCCTTCCTCTACTGTGCCCCACCTTCTGTGGAGACACAGTGTCTTTACTGAACAAGGGACTCAGCATTTTGGTTAGGCTGGCTGGCCAGTAAGCTCCAAGGGCTGTTCTACCCCTGCCCACCCCAAAGCTGAGACTCTGGGCATAAAACATCACTCCTCTTTTACGAGGGTGTTGGAGATCTGAACGCTGATACTCGCTTGCACAGACAGCACTTTTCACCCACTGAGACCGTTAGCAGCTCCTCTGAAAAGATGTGACATCATCTCGGACTAAGTTTTAATGACTTACATACGCTTCATCTAAAAGATATTTGTACATAGTTGTAGTAATATTGTTCATAATATTCAAAAGATGAAAGCAACTCAAATGTGCGTCAAGAGACGAATGGTTAAACAAAAAGAGGCGTATTGTTTACGTGTAAACACATGTACATTTAAATAGCAAGCCTTACAGAAAGAGGAAGCTGCTGAGCCTAGTGGCATATGCCTGCAACACCAGCATTTAAGGAAGTGAAAGCAAAATGGTCACGAATTCAAGGCCAGCCCAGCCACGTGGTAAGACCATGTTTCAAAACATTTTCTTAAAAGGAGATTCTGAAACATGCTACAGTATGAGCAAGTCTTAGCATTAGTCTAAGTGAAATAAAACAGCAATAAGAAGACAATTATTGGACCACTCCATTCCAGTCACATACTTGGAGTAACCAAATTCACAGACAGTGGAGTGAGCCTGTGGTGAGGAAACAATACGGAACTACTATTTAATGGGTACAATGTTTCCTTTCTCAGGATGGATGGTCTTGATAGCCGAACAACAATAAAAATGTATGAAATGTCACTAAACTCTTAAAACGATTAGGGTGCATGAAAAAGAACAGCAGCCCCCATGACTTGAGGGTTGTCCTGCTTATCTAGGGCTTTAGGATGATGATCGCAGCAGCCAGTTGTAGTGACTCAGTCCACAGCTGTGGTTCCAATGGGAACCAGAAACATTTCACATTCTTACCCAAATACAGAGCAGCTGCTTTGGGATAAGGCAGGAAAGCAGGGTGGGATATTCCTCAGGACCGCATGAACCATCCCTCACATCTGACCTACACAGCTGGTGCGTTTGGTTTCCATGCTCTCCCTGAAGGTGATGCTCAAATATCATCTCTTCCAAAGGAGAACTGAGCAATTAAAGAAGAATATGGCATCGCAACTGCCAATGTGAAGGATAAAAGAATTTGACACTAATTTTAAAACAAAGGGCTTCTCTGGAAAACTTCAGGATATCTCCACTGAAGCTCACCTTTGTCTAAACAACTTAGACCATGACCAGCTTCGTACCTCGGTAACTGAACACTTTTTTCTGGACATGGTCTGGGACCTGAAATACGAAATTCTCCTCCGGAGCTTTGTGGAATCTTTAGAGCCAGCCCAGGTGGTTCAGGTTTGATGTTCAAGCCTAGAGAACCAAAGCAATGTGTCTGGTCAGGTCACCATACACCTGCACATGAGCAGACTTCGGCCATCTATGACCTAATGGTATATGATGTATGGGTAAGATGTGCTCAAGGTTGTCCTGGAGTGTGTTGTGTTTGAACCTGATGAACCATATGGAGCTGGAGAATGCATGGTAAGGCTTGGCTCCACGGGTACCCCCTCAGCAGCCTATCCGCAAGACACTGGTGATTCCTGGTTCTTAGCTGAAACCACAAAATTAAAAAAATACTGAAAACTGCAAGAGAAAAAAAAAAAGTCACTCAGAAAATAATACCAACAACTGACAAAATGGGATCTCACAAAATTAAAAAGCTTCTTTGATGTCAAGGAAACTTTTATTTTTTTGAGTATCATGTATGTTTTGATCATATTTACCCCAGCTTCCCTACCCACTCAACTTCAAGACAGTCCGTGCTGTGTGCAAGACCAAATATTCTTGACTGTGTGGTTTTCTAGTGGAGTGTGGCCGACTTCCTAAGAGCTGCACTCCTAGAGAAAACACACTCTCCCTCTTCCAGCACCTAACAATTCCCAATAGCTCCACAGCTAGGGGTGGGATTATGTGCTCAACTCCTCCACTTGCTGGGCTTTGATCTTGTTTGGGCCTGCACAGCTTTCATGCAGGCTGCCATAACCACTATGAGTCCCTTTGGGGACTCTGCCTACAAGATAACATCTCCTTGTAGTCATTTTACCACCTCTGGCTCTCTACCCCTTCCATGATGGTCCCTTTAGGCTAAGCCATCAACTGCTTTTGGTTACCCTCCAGAACTTGATGGTAACACCAATTATGAAGACACCCATGACTGAGTCATAGAACATGGCAAAATCAAGCTGGTACTGACCTAGAAGCTTCATCCCTTCCTGGCCAGCTTTAATAGTGCTGGACGGGGCTATGCACACTAGCAGAAGAAACAAGGAAGCATCAATCTTAGTATGTCACCATATGACAGACTTTCCCACACTATCCTGCTGTGTGAACTCTGTTCCCTTAGAACTTTGTTTACTCCCCTTGGAGGAATGCCTCTGCCTGCCCAAGGAATGCCACAGGCAAAATGTCCCCACTCCTCAGCAATTTAGCATGCTCAAGGGCCTCAGGCAAACAGCCCCCACTCAGCCATGAGACCTGTGTCTGAGCACGTCTGGTGATAGTGAGGAGAACTAGTCTGTGTGTTGTTCACTGTATCTCTGTGCCTACTTTGAACTTTGAGTTATCTGGAATAAAAGCTGCACAGAATACGAGTAAAGGCACTCTTGTGCAGCATAACCTGGAGTCTCCTGGTTCTGTTGAACCTTGAATTCTACTTCAATCTTTGGCAGTGGTCACTGGAGGGTTGTGATAAAGCTTATCTAGCTGTAAACCCTGCAAGCTACAATAATGACTGGCCTGTAATGACATGTCCACTGGTGCAACAGTGGCCTGAACATCATGGGAGCAACCAACCACTTTCTAATGGACTTAAAATCCCGCTCCACAAGATGAAACCCATACCTGGCACCATTATAAGGCCAAGAACCTATGGCCAGACATGTGATAGGCACCCAGGGAGAATCTTCAACTATTATGCTACTCAATGGGCACAGTGATAAACCAACTCCTAATGACTGACATGATACTAATAGATACCATCTCTCAACTCTCATCCGACAAGCTTCTATTTGCAGTAGATGTTGATTACCCAGAGACCCATAGCTGACAAGGGGCAGAGAATAAGATACTGCAGATTTCCAAGATAAATTTTTATTCAAGTAAAGAATCTACAGAATGGGAGACAATCTTTGCTAGTTACATATCTAACAGGATTAAGATCTAAAATATTTAAAAACTCAAAACTTCAAACAAGAAATCAAATAACTCAGCTGAGCAAAGTAGCACTGTCTCTAATCCCAGCAGTTAGGAGGCAGAGGCAGGTAACTCTCTATAATTTGAGGCCAACCTGTTCTACACATCAAGTTCTAGACCAGCCAAGGCTACACAGTGAGATGCCATCTAAATAAAATACCAAACAACTCAACTAATAAATGGGCTGATGAAATACAAAGTTCTCAAAAGATAAAATATAAATGGCCAATAGTCACATGAAAAAATGTTCCTGGTCACTAGCTATCAATCTAAATTAAAACTCATTGAGATTCCATTTGACCCTAACCAGAATGGCAGGGATTAGGTGTGGTTAGGCAAACGAAGAAGAAAGAACCGCAAGCAAAGATGTGGACAAAGGGGAGTCACCGCTAGTGGGGACAGCTAGTCTGGCAACTCTGGAGATGAGCACAGAACTACCATATGACCCAGCTGTTAGGATCCTGCCCTCATTCGGGCACATGCGCAGCTTGGGGTCTTGCGTCTTACATCATCAGCGGGCGTGGGCGACTATGTACCCGCCTTAAAAAGGCTGGATGTGGACCCCCACTCTCTCTCTCTCTGTTCCCTCTCTGCTCTCTGCTCTGCTCTACTCCCTCCCCCCAGGTCTGGCTCCCCTCTTTCCCTTTCCCCCCATTTCCCTCCTAATAAAGCTCTGAAAACTAACACTGGGTTCTGTCGTGACCGTGACCTTTCCACACAGGAACCGGCGCTGCCGCCAGCGCCGTTCCTCCTTTCACCAGCTGTACCACACTCCTCGGTATTTACACAAGGACCCAGAGTCAGCTCAGAGTCACCGAAATATTTGCACATCACTGTTTACTGCGGCACTATTCACAGCAGCCAAGTCATGGAACCAACCGCGGGGGTCAACAACAGAAAAGTGGCTAAGGTAAATGTGGTGAGTAGAAACACAATGACACTGTTCAAACATAAAGATCAGTGAAGTTCCCTGGTAGTCTAGTGGTTAGGATTCGGTGTTCTCATGATTCCCAATCAGGGAGCCTCTCTTCTCCCTCCCACCCACCCACCCACCCCCCAAAAAAATCAGTGAAGTTATATCATCTGAAGCAAAATGGATGCAACTTAATACTTGTATTAAGGAAATTAAGTCAATCTCAGAAGGACAAAAGTGGTATGTTTTTATCCATATGTTATTACTCACTCCTAGATTTTATACACATATACAAAATCATGTACATGACCGTTTAAGTGAAACTGTCTAGGGGAACAAAGAGGACTAAGGGAGAGTGAGGGGGAGAAAGAGGAGTATGTGGGAGAAAACGCTCAACATACAATATATCTTTGAATAAAAATGTCCTGTATAAAAAGATAACAAATCGCCAGGCGGTGGTGGTGGCACACGCCTTTAATCCCAGCACTTGGGAGGCAGAGCCAGGCGGATCTCTGTGAGTTCGAGGCCAGCCTGGTCTACAAAGCGAGTTCCAGGAAAGGCACAAAGCTACACAGAGAAACCCTGTCTCGAAAAACAACGACAACAAAAAAAAAAAAAAGAAAGAAAGAAAGAAAACAAATCAAGGAGCTATATGAGCTTACAAGGCAATTTACTTATATTTTTAATTATGTGTCTCTGTGTGTGTATATTCATGTTAGTGCAGGTGCCCACGGAAGACAAAGGCCTCAGTTTCCCTGGAACTAGAGTCACAGGGGGTTATAAGCCACCTGATGTTGGGAAGTAGGAACTGAACTCAGGTCCTACAAGAACAGTTACACAGTCTTAAATGATTCTTCCTATACAATTTTAATGGCAGAAATATGTCTTAATATAATTTTAATACTATAAACTAGGCAAGGTGGCTCACATCTATAATCTAGTTAATTATTCAGGAGTCTGAGGCAAGATGATTACTACACGTTCCAGGCCAGCGTGGGCTACATGGTGAGTTCTAGGCTACCCTGACCTCAAGGCACAGCAGGCTGGTGAGATGGCTCTGTGACAGCATGTGCTGCGCTAGCTTGGCATGCTCAGTTCAATCCCCAGATCCCTCATTGAAGTGGAAGAAAAGAACAGACTCCATCCACAAAGCTGCCCTCTGACCTCCACATGCACATTCTGGAACTTGCATGCCCCACCATGGACATACACACAAAAAAAAAAAAAAATTTTTTTTAATTCAAAGTAGGTTTTCGAGTGATGGCTAAACTTGGAAAAGCAAACCCAGAATCCCTAGAGCTCTTTCTTCCCAAACTGAGCCAAACAAACGGCTCCTGCCAAGAAATGGAATGAGAAGAAAGGCTACTCTGCCATGGACGGAGGGGTCAACTGCCGCTACCTCATCACCACTTCTTTTAGACACTCAGAGAGATGTAGAAATCTGACACGGAAAAGAAGGGGATGCCAGATACACACAATGATAACAGGCCCACAGCTGTTTCTAACAAATGAACATGGGCTACCGTGAGCCACTACCAAAGCAAAACAAACAAGATTACTTTTCTACACCTTTCAAACTGGCAACCATTTTACTGTGACTGTATTTATCACTTTGCATACCTGTGACCACAATACCTGACAGAACATCTTAAACAGAGGAATTCCTCCTATGGATTAAGTTTTCAGAAGTGTCAATCTATCAGAGCAGGGAAGGTGTGGTGGAAAGAACAGAGAAAGTAAAGATGGGTAAAAGCCAGGGGGATATGCAGACTCCCAAGAAACGTCACCAGCGACCTACTTTCTCCAACCAATCCCCACCTCTTACTTTCCACCTTCTCCCAGTAATGCCACCAAATTATGAGTCCATCAAGGCACTAATCCACCCACTAATCCTTGAGATCCGTCCCTGGAAACTCCCTCACAGACACAGCCAGAGGTGTGCTTTTCTCATCTCCTTAGCAGTTCTCAATCGAGTCAACCTGACCACCAACATCAGCCGTTGTTATGATGGTGCTCAGGGCTGTTAGGTTTGTAGCGAAATTAATGTTCTCACTGGTGGCAACATAAACTGGTCCAAATTTTCTGTGAGACCATTTTGTAACATTTATTGAAATTTAATATATAATTTCCTGAAAGGTCCCGCTCTTCCTGCTTCATACATATACATGACACTGGCTGCAACACTATTTCTATTTGATGTTATCAAAAAAAAACATGTAGACACCAAAAAGGTAATCTCAAGAAGCAACAAATAGAATACCAGTTACCAGATCCTGTGAAGGGTATGGAAGATGGAGCAATAGATGGCTAATAGGTACTAGGATGCAGTTCAGTATGAGAAATTGCTTCTAATGTTCAATAGCATAGGAAGATGTTTATGGTTGACAACAATGAGTTGAATATTTCAATTAATTGGGCACGTAGATGGTTTTTTTCTTTTTTGTTTATTTGTTTGTTCATTTCCTTTTGGTTTTTTGAGACAGGGTCTCACCATGTAGCTCTAGCTTCCCTGGAACTCACTATGTACACCAGGCTAGCCTCAAACTCACAGAGACCCACCTACCTCTGCCTCCTAAGTGCTGGGATTAAGGGCATGTGCCACCATGCCTGGTGTAGATGGGATTTTTCACATTCCCAACACAAAGAAACATGCTTGAGGTAAAAAAAAAAAAAAAAAAAAAAAAACCAGGCATAATCTAACCATATAAATTCACTGAAAGCCAGAATGTATCTCATAAATATATATAATTATTGTGTATCAATAAAAAACAAAATATATGGAAATGCTGGTAAGAGAGTTCAGCATGTAAAGCATTTGCTAGACGAGCCAGACAAGCTTAATCCATAAAACCTGTAATAGAAATAGAGAACTGACCTCTGAAAATTGTCCTCTGGCCTCCACACATGCACCATGGCAATATGCATACTTATACACACACACACACACACACACACACACAAGACATTTAAATATGTACTGAAATGAAGTTTTACAAAGTGGATTTATGGGCCGGGCAGTAGTAGTGCTGCACGCCTTTAATCCCAGCACTCAGGAGGCAGAGCCAGGCAGATCTCTGTGAGTTTGAGGCCAACCTGGTCTACAGAGTGAGATCCAGGATAGGCACCAAAACTACGCAGAGAAACCCTGTCTCAAAAAAAAAAAAAAAAAGGTGGATTTACATGTGTTAAAAATAGGTCAAATCTGTCAGTAACTGCTGAGGCCAGACGTGTGGCAGGGGAAAATCAGTAACTAAGACAGTCCCTACAGTCAGGTGTGGTGGCACAAGCCTTTAATTCCAACACTTGTGAGGCAGAGGCAAGCAGATTTCTGTAGGTTCGAGGGCAGCCTGGTCTATATAGTGAGGTCCAGGACAGCCAGATCTTCATAGAGAGACTCTGTCTCAAAACAAAAAACAAAAACAAAAAGCCAGTCCCTCAAAAATCATAGGTTGAAACTCTATCATCCAGAATTACTATATATGAAATAAAACCTTTTAAAATGTATGGCAAATGTGTTGCTCTGATTGGTCAATAAATAAAACACTGATTGGCCAGTGGCTAGGCAGGAAGTATAGGCGGGACTAACAGAGAAGAGAAAAGAACAGGAAGGTGGAAGGAGACACAGCCAGCTGCCGCCAGGACAAGCAGCATGTAAAGATGCCGGTAAGCCACGAGCCACGTGGCAAGATATAGATTTATAGAAATGGATTAATTTAAGATATAAGAACAGTTAGCAAGAAGCCTGCCACAGCCATACAGTTTGTAAGCAATATAAGTCTCTGTGTTTACTTGGTTGGGTCTGAGCGGCTGTGGGACTAGCGGGTGAGAGAGATTTGTCCTGACTGTGGGCCAGGCAGGAAAACTCTAGCTACAAAAATGTAATTCATGTTGGGTGATCATCCTTTGAGAATCCTACAGCCACATTCTCAAATGTGTCTCCTGCATCCCTGAGCATCTTTCTTTCTCTTACCCCCACTCCTTAAAATTTCATAATAAATTCTAACTCTGCTTCAAAAAATAATAATAGTTAATGTTAAATTGAGGTTGTACAGCTGGAACTCTAATCCAATTGGACTGGTGGTTCTGTTTTTAAAAAAACAGATTCAAGTATGCACACTGTGGTGGTTTGAATGAGAATGGCCCCATAGGCTCATATATTTGAATACTTGGTAACCAGGGAGTGGAACTGTTTGAAAGGATTATAAGGATTAGGAGGTCACTGTTGGAGGAAGTGTGTTACTGGGGGATGGGCTTTAAGCCCATGACAGGCTCAGTCTCTATCTGCCTCTCTTGGCCTATGGATCAGGATGTAGCTCTCAGCTACTGCTCCGGTACTATGCATGGAGCTCCCTGCTCCCTGCCTTGATGATAATGGACTAAACCTCTGAAATTTGCTCTGTAAGCAAGCTCCCAATTAAATGATTCCTTTTTTTTGGGGGGGGGGGGAGTTCGAGACAGGGTTTCTCTGTGTAGTTTTGGTGCCTGTCCTGGATCTCGCTCTGTAGACCAGGCTAGCCTCGAACTCAGAGACCCGCCTGGCTCTGCCTCCTCAGTGCTGGGATTAAAGGCGCGTGCCACTGCTGGCAATTAAATGCTTTCTTTCCTAACAGTTGTTTTGGTCATGGTGTCTCTTCAAAACAATAGAACAGTGACTAAGACAAGTGCTAACCAGGAAGTGGTGAGAACAATAAGACAGCTGTCCACACAGATGCAAAGAGGGATTAAGTCCAGACTCACCAGGGGAGAAAATACTTAAGCCATCTGGTCTGTAGCATTATGGTAGCCCTAGAACTAAAACAGCTACAAATAAATAAATAAAACTGGAATCTGAGAAAAATTCTATCTTTAAAAAACTCGTTTGGCCTGGTGGTTCAAGTGTATAATCCCTCCCTATCAGGAAGCTGAGACAAGAAGATCAAGAATTTAAGGCCTACTACAGTGTGAGTTCAAGGCCAGCCTAGGTGACTTAGCAAGAGCCTGTCTTGAATTTTTTCAAGTTAAGAAAAGAACTGGGGTATATATACTTCAGTGTAGAACACTTCCCTAGAAGGTGCAAGGCCCTAGGTTCAAACCTCACTACAAAAAAAGAACAAAAGAAAAACAATCATAAGTTACTTCAAGGAAAAGAAACTAATTAGAGCCAGGTGGTAGTAGTACACGCCTTTAATCCCAGCACTAGGGAGGCAGAGCCAGGCGGATCTCTGTGAGTTTGAGGCTAGCCTGGTCTACAGAGCGAGATCCAGGACAGGCTCCAAAACTACATGGAGAAACCCTGTCTCAAAAAAAAAAAAAAAAAAAGAAAGAAAGAAAGAAAGAAAGAAAGAAAGAAAGAAAGAAAGAAAGAAAGAAAGAAAGAAAGAAAAGAAAGAAACTAATTAGTTGTATCTTTTTTTAAATGGCCAGGGGACTGGAGATAGCTCCGTAGGTAAAGAGCCTGGCTGGCTGTTTTGCAAACACTAGGACCAGAGTGCAATGTCAGAACCCACAGTTTCAAGAAGGATGATGGGTGGTGGCATGTATTTGCATAGAAAATCAAAAGGGACACACAAGAAAATAAAAATTTATTTACTAAGGTATTTTAAACATATCAAATAAAACAATGTACTTTAAAAGTTAATTTACCCCTTTCGGGAGCTTCCAGCATTCTGAGCCTCTGAGCTGAGACAACGGTGGCTGAGCAAGAACATCCTCTGACTTCACAGCTAACAACTTTGTTATCTGAAACCAGGACAAGAAAATCGTTAGTTTAACTCAATCAACTAGCAGAGGCACTGTCTATTGCTACATAAATATTCTAATAGTTTTGAAGATCTCAATTCAATTCTTAATTTATAAGCAATCAAATACAGTTGTACTAAAAATATCTTCTCATGAGCATAAGATCAGGTAAATGAAGAATCACACTATTCTCTTGCCTGGTCTCCTTCCCTTCTAACCTATCTAATGCAAGCTATAGTTATGTAACGCACAAAGCTATTCACGGCTGTACAAAATACAGTAATGGCATCGGCACTTATAAGTAAAACTATACATTCAGGGCTGTTTCTCATCACCCACAGATTTAAAGCTCTAACTCAACTTTATGGAGTTGCCAAACTTTCTTCAGGCATGTTGCATTATTTTATATCGCTAGCTACTTTTATATATTATTTCTTCAGCCTAGGATGCTCTCCCCTGTATTTCTTTTTATGAAATACTCTGGACTTGGCTGAAAATTATCTTCATAAACATCATCCTGACTTGAAGCCATCCTTTCTCTGTGTGAGTGCTTAGCACATTTATTTTAAATTATTTAATTACTCGGACCATATCACAGTTATCTGTCTATATAGCTGTCCTCTTCAAACTGCATAGTCCTCCTAAACTGAGGGTCCTGGCCATTCATGCTCTTTCTTTACTGTCTGTTTTTTGAGAAAGGGTCTTTCTATGTAGCCCCAGCTGGCCTGGAACTTACTACACAGACCAGGCCGGCATTAAACTTGTAGCAATCCTCCTGTCTCTGCCTCCCATGAGATAGGATTCCAGGCTTCTGTCCACTATACCAGGTACTTTGTAACTTTTGTATCTCATATATATGATGATATATCATGGATATCTAAACTTTAAAAATGGAAGCATGAAATGCAACAAGTTAGATATCATTTGTTTAAGACTTAAATACCTAAAATTTATAAATAACTAAGTATTACATAACAAACAATAATTGCTTACAAGGGGGGCCAGTTCAGTAGCAGAGTACCAGCAGAGCATGTACATGAGGCCGTAGGTTCAATTACCAACACCCTCCTCCTCAAAAAGCACTAATATCAACTTATCTTTCATCCATAAGTATTTCTCTGAGATGAACGCCTAAGTCAGGAGGATAGAATAAATTTAAAGAAAGTATACCTCAGTTCTTACATCACCAGCTTACTTCACTAAGGGATAGCTAATCTTCCTGAGCACCAGTAACTTACTATTTATTGTTTTTCTGTATTAAAAAGTATTTCTTTGTAATTATTCACTTGCAAAAAAACAGTATCTCTAAAGCACTTACTTCAATTTTATATACTGCTGGGGAATCAAACTCAGGGCCTCATGCATGAGAGGCAATTACTCTACTACTCACTGAGCTGTATCTCTACCCTTTTGTTAATTCATTAATTTGAAGCAAGGTCTTACTAAGTTACACAGGTTGAAATTAAACTCACTCGGTAGCACAGGCAGGTACTTAATCGTCTATGTTTCTGCCTCAGCTTCCGGGGGAGCTGGGACTACAGGCTGGCTCCACCAGACCTACCACTTCCTATTTTCAATTAGGAAACAACAGGAGTAAGACAGAAGCTGTAGGCGGTTCAATACATAATATATTTTCCAAGAACAGCCCTATTAATATTGCCCACACCACATGGTCATCTTATATTATGATACTAATAGCCATGAGACATCAAAATTCCTTCCACTTGAGCCTGAGCAGGCCTGTGACTTCCAAAGCTAATCTACAAAGCCAATATAGTAGACAGGCATAGTAGCACACTTGGTAATCCCAGAACACTGGAGGCTGAGGCAAGAGGATCTTGAATCACTGCTAGTCTGGGTTGTATAGTTAGGACCTGTCTCAAAAACAAAACAAAATAAAATGGCAATACAGCTTCAGCACAGCTCAAAACTGTCCACAAACTCATCCCTCCATGTTTCCTCCCCTTCTGTCTCTGCCTCTCAGAACACACACATTGGGAGGGAGCACAGATTTATTTATTTTTTTTTTTTTTGAGACAGTGTTTCCCTATGTAGCTTTGGAGCGTGTCCTAGAACTTGTTCTGTAGACCAGGCTGGCCTCGAACTCACAGAGATCTGCCTGCCTCTGCCTCCCAAGAACTGGGATTAATGGCGTGCATTACCACCGCCTGGCTCAGACTATTTTTTTTTTTTAAAATCTGGCTATCTTGAAGCTACTGAATTATAAAGATCCCATGAAAAGACTGGGGGGGGGGGGAGTAACAAATAAAAGTATACATCAAGATGTTTGCATCTAGCGTAGGGGATGTAGCTCAGTAGGTAGAGTACTGGCTATCATGGATGAAGCCCTAGGTGGAATCCCCAGCACTGTATAAACCAATTACATACACCTGTAATCTAGCACTCAGGAAACAGAGACAGGAAGCTCAAAGTTCAAAGGCATCCTGTTACACAGCAAGTTTGAGGCCAGCCTAGACTACATGAGACTGTCCTCTGAGGTGAGAAAAGGATGTTTGGGGGTCAGCAAGACAGCTCAGTGTAAAAGTCCTTGCTGCACAACCTGGACAGCCTGAGTTCAATCCCAGATCCCACTGTGGAAACAGAGAACTAACTCCCCAAAGTTGGCCTTACCTTACTCATGTGCCAGAGCTCATACACACATCATATACAGGAAACCCACACAATAATAAAATAATTTTTAAAGATGTTTGGGGGCTAGGGCTGGAGAGATGGCTAGGTAATTAAGAACACTCCTGCTCTTCAAGAGGACCCAGGTTCAATTCCGAGCACGCACATGGCACCTTAAGATTGTCTGTAACTGCAGTTCCAGGGGTTCTGACACCCTCACACAGATATACACATAGACAAAACACCAATGCACATAAAACAAAAATAAGTAATTTTTTAAAAAATGTTTGCGGGACAGTGAGATGGCTCAGTGAGTAAATAAAGCACTTGCTGTCAAGCCTGACGACCTGAGTTCAATACCCAGAATCATGTCCATAATGGAAGGAGAGAACTGACTCTGTACATAAGGAAGGAGAGAACTGACTCTGTACACAATGGAAGGAGAGAACGGACTCATGCTGTGCACCACTGCACCTTGTTCTTTTGTTTAGTTTGTTTTGTTTTAGATCCAGTCTGATAATAGCCCAGGCTAGCCTTAAACTACTGATACTCCTGACTCACCTTCTCAAGGGCTGGGAGGCAGGCATGTGCCATCATGCCTAGCTCACACCTGGTTCTCTGGACAACTTGTACATAGTTGAAACAATGATTAAAATTAACAAAGATTTTAAACTACAAATTGATAAGTCTTTGGCCTCCTGAAGGCCTCTCCACCGACACAGCAAACTGAATCACACCGAACTGGAAAGCCCAGGTTAATGAGTAAAGTGCTCAACGGGAACTCGAGACCGGAAGAACCGTGTGTCTGTGTTCCGTGTGTCTGTGTTCCGGGATGCTGCTTACATACCCTGAGGGAGTGGTCTTGAGCCTCTCTGGGGGAGGAGCTGTGTTTGGTGGGCTTTGAAGGGGTGAGTTTAGGGAGGAGCTGTGTTTGGTAGGCTTTGAAGGGATGAGTTTGGGGAGGAGCTGTGTTTGGTGGGCTTTGAAGGGGTAAGCTTGGGGAGGAGCTGTGCTTAGTGGGCTCTGAAAGAGCAGGTTTAGGGAGGAGCTGTGTTTGGCGGGCTTTGAAGGGGCAGGTTTAGGGAAAGAGATGGGGAGGGGAGGTGGATCTTCCACCAGACTCCTTCAAAACATTCCAGACTCTTTGGTATATGCCAGGGTGCCAGGGATTGAGGTGGAGCTCCCACCCAAACACAAATGATTCTGCAAAACCTATAATTCCAACGAAAGAATCATCACAATTTATAATTTAAAAGAGTTCAACACAGTTATAGATTACTGGTTAAATCAACTGTGATGCACACATATAGTGGAGTATAAATAGTCATTAAAATACTCACTGCTGTTTCTCTCATATTTATGTTCAGTATAGCATCTAATACATGTCAAGTACCCAATACGTATCTACTGAGAAATGCTTTGAATAAATTTCATTTCCTAAAGTGATGTTTACAATAATCTAATGCATTATTTTGTGGCTTTTTGAAACTATTAATGTTTTTTATGTTTTAAATGTTTACCATTGGGGCTGGAGAGATGGTTCTGTGGCTAAGAGCACTGGCTGCTTGTCCAGGGGACCTGGTTCAATTCCCAACACCCACATGGCAGTTCACAACTGTCTGTAACTCCAGTTCCAGGGGACCTGACACCCTCACATTGTGAAGGCCTAGACTTAACTTCACAGGCTCCATCTTAGGGAAAGGGCCACCATCTCAGACCACCTGCTGTACTCAGTTCCAGAAAGGACCTCAGGAATGTGCCATGACAACTAGAACGGATACAGAGCAGTGTCCTCCTGCAGACATCCTGTCTGAGGATTATGGCCCTTGAAGATATCTAGATAATCCTGCTGAGCAGCCCAGATAATCTGTTCAGCAGGTTGTGGTTCCCCGTCAAAAGTCTAACCCAAAGGTTTCAAATGTGGTTTCGTGCCCAAAGTCTAGACCAATAGTTTCAAAAAAAATCACCTTGCCCCATATCCCTTCTACCCAATCCCAAGTTGCCAATTCCTGGCTTGTGGTTTTTCCCTATAAAAACTCTCTACACCTAGGCTCGTGGCCGCCGCCACATTTCCTTCCATCTGCTGTGCAGTGGCCCAGGTTGAACCTGAATAAAAGGACCCTTATGTGCTTGCACCAGAAACTGGCTCCTTGGTGGTCTCTGGGCGTTTCTCGAAGCAGGTATGACAACACAGACATACATGCAGGCAAAACACCAATGCACATAAAATAAAAATGAAATCATTTAAAAAAAGATGTCTGTAGACAGACAGAGAGAGTATTGGTGAAATTATCATTTAACAGAAGGATATACTCCAAGTATTAGTTCTCATTGTGTCTGGTTAGTATTCTCTAAAAACAAAGATTTCTTTATTATTTTTTATTTATGTTTATGAGTGTGAGCTTGTGTGAGGCCAGAAGATGGCATCAAACCCCTTGACACTGGAGTTACAGGCAGTTAAGGACTGCCATGTGGATGTCAAAACTGGACCCACAACTTCTGCAAGGCAGTAAGTGCCCTTAGCTGCTGAGCCATCGGTGGTCTCTTTTGTTCAACTGAATTTTCTAATATCCCATTAAAAAAAAAAACTAGTTTTGCTTTAAAAATAATTTTAAGCCGGGCGGTGGTGGCGCACACCTTTAATCCCAGCACTCAGGAGGCAGAGCCAGGCGGATCTCTGTGAGTTCGAGGCCAGCCTGGGCTACCAAGTGAGTCCCAGGAAAAGCGCAAAGCTACACAGAGAAACCCTGTCTCGAAAAACCAAAATAAATAAATAAATAAATAAAAATAAATAAAAAATAAAAAAATAAAAATAATTTTAAGTACTTAGAAAGTCAAAAGTATTATGTCCTATGCCTCTGTCAATCAAAGGTGCTATCCTTTCAGTAATTTATTGCCCCTAGCTACAGTAAGAGCAAAGATGATCATAGGAACTAACTACTATCAAGAATTTGTTTGGTTTGGTTTGATTTTTGAGACAGGGTTTCTCTGTGTAGGCCTGTCTATCTTGGAACTAGCTCTGTCGACTAGGTTGTCTTCTAAGTCAGAGATATACCTGCCTCTGCCTCCCAAGTGCTGGGATTATAGGCGTGTGCCACAACCGCCTGGTAGAACTCTAGACTTTTAAATGTACTAGAATACTTTTAGATGTATATTGCATGTTATAAGTTATAGTTATAATAAGAAAATATACTATTGGGAGGGAGACACAATCAAAATATTTCATAAAATTCTCAAAGAATTAATAAATTTTTTAAAAAGAAAACATAGTGTTGATAATAGACAAAATATTAAAAATGAGGAGAAAGGAAAAGTTAGAATAAGTCTAGTGGTATTAGACTGGAATCTGAAGTCTCGATATTGAACTCATTTTTAAATATTTGTACAGATAGGAAGATACAGAGACAAATATGTAAGAGAGATGGGGGAATTAATGCAAGAGAGTACGTATTTCCTAGCTCTGACTGCTGAGCATGCCTGGAACCCATGAAACCATTCTAGTGCCAAAAAGCACATGCCATACCTAGACCTGAATCTCTAAATGTAATCCTTTTCAGTTCAATTCAATTAAAAAAAAAAAACTGGCGGGAGTGGTGACACTTGACTTTAATCCCAGCACTTGGGATGCAGAGGCAGGAGGATCTCTGAGTTTGAGGCCAGCCTCGTCTACAGAACTAGTTCCAGGACAGCCAGGGCTACACAGAGAAACTCTGCCTCAAAAAACAAAAACAAACAAACAAAAAAATAAAGAGAGTCAGAATTTCTTGGAAATAGAACTGATTCCAAGGCTTAGGAAGAGAAAACACAAGGTAAATGTGATGGGTTCAAAGTCTGAATGGACAACTGGAAAGCGGAGGAAACTCAGCCTAGCTAAGGAAGCATCCCACTGGTCATCCCTTTGAGACATCCTATTCTGGCCCTGGGTCACTTCTGTTACTCCACTTCCCGATTGCCTTGAAGGGAGCAGCTTCACTTTTCTCCACCATGCCCTTCCTCCAGGACGTTTCTGCCTTGTCACAGCCTAAAAGCAATGTCTAAAATCTCAGAAACTGTGAGGCAAAATAAATTGTTCCTCCTTTAAACTGATTCTCTCT
>CABHPQ010001620.1:0-11862 GCA_902168405.1 Peromyscus aztecus
TTTTCTTCCAGGACTTTATTGTTTTCTTCTACTTTAATTGTCCTTTCCTCTAGGTTTTTACAGTGTTCTTGCCATTTTTTTGTCTGTTCCTCTATATAAGCCTCTACCTTCTTCATGATGTTATTCATAAGGCTGTTTTCTTCTGCTTCTTCCAATTTTTGATTATCAGCTCTAGATGTTGGAGGAGGGCTAGGTTCTGGTGATGCTGTATTGCTCTTCATTTTGTTGTATGTACTTCTGCCTTGACGTCTGCCCAGCTCCCTGTGTTCGATCTTGGTCTTATTAGCGCACTTGGTAGAGAAAGAGCTGACAGATTCAGGAAGTCTCTCTCTTTTGTCCAGATGGGACTCTCTTGTCCAAATGGGAAGTGAGAGGTAGGTTGGGAGCTCTTGTCCAGATGGGAAGTCCAAGGCAAGATGGCAGCTCTTTGTCCAGAAGGGAAGTCCGTCCGGGGCAGGATGGGAGCTCTGTCCAGAAGGGAGGTCCGGGGCAGGATGGGAGCTTTGTCCAGAAGGGAAGTCCATCCGGGGCAGGATGGGAGCTGGGTGCCGGTCTCTAAGTCTCAGGAAGTGGCGGGGGTCTCCGGGGATGATGGACTTGGGAGCAGGGCTTGGAGACTGCAGGGGATCTTGGAGAAGGGGGGCCTTCCCGGGGGTGGGGTAGAAGGGAGCCTGCCCGCTGGCCAGAACTTGGGGCCAAGGTGGGCAGGTCTTCCCAGGGATGGCTGGTGCCCAGGGGCGGGATCTAGGGTGAGGGCAGGCACTCACCTTTGTCCAGAAGGGAAGTCCGGGTGGGAATTCTTAAAGGGGAGAATTAGTTTAAAAAAAAAAAAGAGAGAGCTTTTTTCCCCATATTAAAAAAATGGGAAATACTATTATGATGGAGGGAGTTAGGTCTCTGTATGATTATATGATACATGGTTTTAAAATGGAACAATTAAATGAAGGGATAATCAACTTAATTGAGATTGACACTGTTAATTATCATTTTGACTATTGGTTTGATAATTCTTGGTTTATCTTTAAAAAAGTTGGTTGATATGAGTGCCAAGATACAGGTCTTAGAAAAACTTATTAAAACAGATCAAAGAGATATTCAGATCAAGACAGAGGAATTTAAAGTAAAACCAACCTCACCATTGCATTATAAAATTAGAGTGGAACAGCCCAAGGTTTTCAAACAACCAATGTTAATTTAGCCAGTCACCTTACAGGAACAACAGCCAAATGACATATATCCCCAAGGCTATGTAAGAGCTGACTGGATTCCTGTGGAAATGTTAGATTTGAGGAGATTTAAGGAAGTGATAGTCTCATATGGTATGCATTCACCTTTTGTGAAGCAGATGTTAAATTTACAGTCAACTAGTAACAGAAGTGTCCCACAAGACTGGAGAGACTTGGTTATAGCAGTATTGGAACCTGGTCCTCAGTTACAGTGGAGGACCAGGTAGAAAGATGAGGGCAGGTCCATTGAACAATGAAGTCAGGCCAGAGGTATTGAAATATCCTATGAAAACTTTTTGGAGAGGGTGATTATGCCTATGTACAAAGACAGTCTCTACGTGATAATCATACCCTGACTCTATGCTGTGCAGCAGCTTTGAATGCTTGGGACAGAATTGAAGAGGTTAGAAAGAGAACTGCGTCATTTATTAAAGTTATACAGGGCCCCAAAGAAACATTAATTGATTTTTTTGTAAAGATTGACTTCAACTGTAAATAAATGATACCAAATTCAGAAGCTAGATAAATAATAATTGAATCTTTAGCTTTTGAAAATGCTAATTCACAATGCAAAAGAGTAATTAGGCCTTTAAATGCAAGATCAGCACTCATAGAGGAATGGAACCAAGATACAGCAAATACTGAATCTCATAATGATGATGATGCTTGGATAGGAGAAATGATTTCCAGAGGCTTAAAGAAAAAAAATCAAAACACCAGGTGTTTTAATTGTGACAAACAAGGTCACCTAAAATGGGACTGTAGACAGGGCATTCCTAGAAACAATACTTTTTCTAGGAATAATCCAAATAGAAGGCCCCTCCCTTCTGGAATATGCAGGTGTGGCAAAGGCTGACACTGTACCAATGAATGAAGATCAACAAGGGACAGACAAGGTAACCATTAGCCTTCAGGAAACACCTGGGGGGGCTCCATGTCAAATTTGGTTCACTCATTCCATGTGACCAGGGGTGAAACTCCTCCCCAGAGCAATTAAAGGACCTAATAAGAGAGATCTCTTGATTAATTAATTGTCAAATTCTAGGAAAGGTAGCTATATCCTTTTATTGTCCAGTCTGAGCATAATGCCAAAGTTCAGGGCTTATCTCAAGTCCTTATTCAAGTAGTCTTTGAAACTGGATCATCCCAGCTAGCCATCTCAAAATTGCTCTGAGCAGTTTGTAGTTCAAAGCTGATCTGTAGATGATGTTTATCAGCTTAGCAGTATTATTATTGCCCACGTGGAATTGTTGTTGTTGTGGGGCCCCATATTGTTCCTGGAAACTTCAGTTGATGTTAGGACTGGCCATGATTTCCTGCAGAAAACTGATAAGAGACTTGAACACAAAGACATGTATAAGCAGCTAATTGAAGTCTTTTTTTCTAGAATTAGTTAGTACTCTGTATGACCGTTAATATCTTAACAAAGTTTAATTTTGATATAAAATTCATACTTCAAGAAAAGTTTAAAGAATCAGAATAGAATCAAAGAATTGAGATTAGTGGTAATAGAATAGTCCCTTAATTAAATTTTGTTTTTCTCCTGTCCCATATCAGAAGATAGCTCTTTCTTCTGGCATGATACAGGGAGTTTGCATTTTCCTTTTAACAACATGCTTGAGTTTAAAGAAGGAGAGAGCCATTCTCCAACTCCAAAGTCAGCTTTAAATTTTAATTGAACTGGGACTACAAGAAGACCAATAGCATTAAATGTCTTTAGAGAAGAGCAGAAACAAACATATAGATGATATACCAATAGGCCATTTTACTCTCTTTCTTGGGACATTTTTTCTAGATGATTTGTCCCTTTTCTTCAGATGTCTCATTTGTCCAGTGTTCTTCAGATTCCTTAGCCTTCATTCTCCTAAAAGACAAAAACAAAAACCTTTCCCCAAGACTAATTTTGGGGAGGTTCCCTTTTGGCAAGTTATATCTGATTAAATGAAAAGGCATGTGTTACTGATATAAGTTAGTTTAAATTAGATGATCATGCTGGTTGATGAACTATCACCTCTTCTAATTAAGAGGTCTCTCTTGTTCAAATCGAACCTTTATCAATTTTGATGGTATGCACAGCTTATCTTCTCTTGTAGAAACAAAAGCAAAACCTCGTCCCCAATGTAACACATATCCTGGTTTCCATTCTGAGGTCAGTACATCCTTAAAGTATATAGGCTGATTTAATTCTGTAGTTTTTTCTATTATCCAATGACTATCTGCAGCTGTTGTTCCTTTCTCATTAGCGTTGAGAAAATTCAAAGTTAATAGAGCACTATGCAATCTATTTCTGGGGTTTTTTGTTACCCCTTTCTGTTTATTTAGCATATCCTTTAGAGTTCTGTTTGATCTTTCTATAATTGCTTGTCCTGTAGGATTATGTGGTATACGTGTAATATGCTTCATATTGTAATAAGCAAAAAACTGTTTCATTTTAACAGAGACATATGATGGAGCATTGTCAGTTTTGATTTGTGCAGGTATACCCATGATGGCCATAACTTCTTGCAAATGAGTGATTACAGAATCAGCTTTTTCAGAACTCAAAGCAGTTGCCCATTGAAATCCTGAATAAGTATCGATGGTATGGTGTACATATTTCAATTTTCCAAATTCTGCAAAGTGAAACACATCCATCTGCCAGATTTCATTCCTCTGAGTACCCTTTGGGTTACATCCTGTTGGTAATGGTGTCTGATTGTAAAAGGAACAAGTAGGACATTTCCTTACAATTTCCTTGGCTTGTTGCCAGGTTATGGAAAAATCCTTTTGTAAACCTTTACTATTGACATGATGATTTTTATGAAATTCTGAGGCCTCCAGAACATTTCTTGTCAATAATTTATCAATCTCATCATTACTTTGTGCTAGAGGGCCTGGCAGACCCGTGTGGGATCGGATGTGAGTTATGTATAAAGGATGACTCCTTTTCCTGATGGTATCTTGTAACTGAATAAATAGTGAAGTTAATTCTGACTCATCAGGGATAAATTCTGCAGTCTCAATATGTAATACCACTCTTTCAGTATACTGAGAGTCACGTTGGGTGCCAAATGTAGATATAACAGTCTTATTAAATAAGAAACACAGAGCCAAATGCAGAGTTAAAAGCCCAAGAGGTCAGAGCAGTAGCTAAGAGCTGACACCAAGACTGCCTTCTTACCACCTGCTGCCGCTGCCATCCTTCCCCTGAGAAAGAGACCTACTTCCTGTGTATCTGTCTTTCTATTGACTTTCTGTTCTGCCTTCTCATTGCTTGAAAACCCAACCACATGACCTCCTCATCACTGCCTGTCTATACAGACCTCCAGGTCTTCTATGGTTGGTAGTGAGATTAAAGGCGTGTGTCTCCATGCTGGTGGTGTCCTTGAACACACAGAGATCTGCCTGTCATGTGATCAGGATTAAGGGCGTGTTCTACCACTGCCAGACTTCTGCTATCGCTTGCTATTAGCTCTGACCTGCAGGCAACTTTATTTATTAACATACAAATAAAATCACATTTCAGCACAAATAAAATATCACCATACGTGTGGGTGACACCTCCAATAAAAATCTTCGGGCTTTAGAATTTGCATTTGAAAATCTAGGATCATCCTTGAGAATCCTCAAGGTCTCCCAATGAATAAAAGCTAGTACTCTTCTGGTTGCTGTGCCTTCTTTCTGTCTACCCTGGGACCAGCCTGCACCTAGGCCATTCTGCCATGTTCAGAGATGCTGTGGAGGCTAAACTCACCAAGATGACAAAAGCTTCTGGTTCCTCCTTACAAGTAAGATGGCTATTTCACATCCTTGCATGGATTCCTATGAAGAGCTACATTACCAAGTATGCCATGTTCTAACCTCAAGGACATAATAAAAGAACATAATTTGTCAGGCTACAACTAATGTTAGTGTAAGATATCCAAAACTCTGGGAAAGGTTTCAAGCTGAACAGGCCAGATATATGTGCATTCAGACATGGACAACACTTTGGATAATGAAAACCCTCACCTGCCAGGGGTGTTGAGGAGTTGGGACATACAGAGAAGCTCATGGGGGAGTCAAGACATGCCCATATGTAGAGCAGTGGAGAGTGTTACTGTATGAACCATGTGGGAAAGACTGAGAAGCATGGAGAGGAGCTGTGGAGACCTTCAAGGGTGAGGAGCATGGGATACTGGGTTGAACCAATATCCTAGCAGGGATAGAGGATGTGGGTCACTTCTCAGATGCTTCTCTAGGAGACAACGGTGAATCACACCTGTGGAATTTCCAATATAAAGGTGGGAAAGCCCTTAGCATGTTCATGAGAATATTTAGGCTTCATTGAAATAATACTATGAAAAAATGAGCAATGGATGAATATCATTTGATAATAAAAAATCCTTCAGTGAAAAACCAAGGATCCTAGTACTATTTTATAAACATAATTAAGGGTTTTGGAGAGCAGGTAAAACAAATTTTAAACTCTGTTTGACTGCCTGGCATCCCTAATATTACTTAGCTCCTTTCAGCAAGGACCAGTTCATGATTTTAAATCAAAGTGTCATGAATGTGGATCCTGTTGCTTGTTGTAGTTCCAGTAGAGCCTGGCCAAAATGTCCTTTTGTATCATTTGATTTCCTAAATGAGCAAACGGGTCGCTGAGATTCTCGAAGCTGTGATCTCCTGGCAATCTCACTTTATGCGCCTGATATGCTTGCAGGACTGGAGTGTCTGTCAGTTATCTCATTGCTTGCACACATGCCTGCCATCTAAATGACTTTTTCAGTCACCTCTGACAGGCATGGTCCTCAACTGGGTTGTGGGCTCAGTACAATAAATACCATATCCTGAAGTAAAAGTTTTTCCAACTAAGTGGAAAAGAGGGTTGAGGTGATTTGAGTGAGAAATGTCCTCCATAGGCTTGGGTATTTGAACACTTGGTCCCCAGTTGGCACTGTTTGGGGAGGTTTAGGAGTGTGACTTTGTTGGAGGAAGTATGTCACTGAGGGCAGGCTTTGAGAGACTATAGCTTCATCTCACTTCTAGCTTTCTCTCTAGTTCATGCTTGCTTTGAAAATGAGAGATCTCAGTTTCCCGTTCCTGCCCTCATGCCCGCTGCTTGGTTCTGTCTCCTGGACATGATGGACTCTCACCCTCTGGAACAGCTTCCTGCTCCTGTCCCCATGCCTGCCGCTTGGTTCTATGTCTCCCCGACATGATGGACTCTCACCATTGTAAGCCAAGATAAATTTTACTTTTCCTGACTGACTTGATTATGGGATTTTTATTATAGCAAACAAGGGTTAGTTAACACAAGGGTAGACTGATTTCACATTCCACACTAGAACCCTGAGATGGAAGGTAGTGGGGTGCCCTTTAACACCCATTCTCCAATGATTTAACAGCACACTTCCTCATGTACACAAGTGATGTCTCTGCTCTTTGTGACCCTAGGGTTGCAGCGGCAGCAGCAGCAAGAGAAATGCTTAAAAATAGACATTTTGAGCTAAATTCTCAATATGAACCTGCGTTAAGAATGCACTGACCTGGTTCCAATAGCTAAGGCCTAAGTAACTAAGGTCATTCTGTAATGAGCTCCTGATTAGGATGCTCAGAAGACAGCACCATGTTGGAGTCTACATGAACAAATTGTCACACTGGGTCATCCTGGAAAATATTTATCTAAAGCTTCTTAGTCTTAATTTGGAGATAGATTTTTAAAACCTCTTGCCAAACTAATGAAACTAGTGTTTCATTTTACCTCTTGGGGCAACATCTCAGTGTTTGGAAAAGTGCTATGAACCATTTAAGATGGTGGCCATCAATGAGTTGCGCTGCAAAAGTCAAGGTAATTGGCACTAATTGGGATAATTGCTGACCACTAGTGGCTGGTAACAGTAAACATGTAAATGAAATCCACTCTCCAAGGTTTGAATTTACACAATCAGGGCCTACTCATGTTCATTTTTCAAGGAAGGAATGGTAAAATATCTGGAAGGTGAATATTATAGAGCACTGAATATTAATTAACAGATAATGTGCACCCACAGTATCTTTCAGAATAAAGGACTCCTCCATGGACTTCTTAGATATTATAAAGAAAGAGAAGACAGTTGTGTCTGCTGACTCATGTGCCACGTGTTTGAAATGTTAAGTGTATGTGATGGAATTTTTACCTTCCTTTGGGATGTGTGTGTTGATAATTGTAAGCAAAGCAGGAGTTTTTCTTGTGTTTTCTCAAAGAAGGCGCATCATTTGATGTATGATTATATCCCATGGGAAGACACAAATCGTTAAGTGTCTGGGCTGTAAGCATATCAGCATCCCTGCTGAGGCCCTCTGAAATTCTGTGCCCGTGCTTAAAAGATGGAGGAAAGGAAGACTGGACCACTGTATTCACACATCCCAAGTCTTACCCAATCCCACCTCTGTGCTCACCACCACAACCACTAGTCTCATTATTCAGTGATGATCATTTAATGAGTGAGTGGTTTTCATAGAAACGGTGAAAACAGCACTGAACAAGCAAAACAGGAAAGTGGAAAATTTAGACTTGATTCTCCAATTAACTGCTAGAGATTTGATGTTATCAAAAAAGATAAAAGGCTACCTCGGCAGGTTTCTAAATTACGACCTTGTTTGTTTCCTGTGCATTTATATAGTTTTAAAGATTATGCTTGTTAATTTTGCAATTCTTTTTGCGTGTAGTCTTTTAGAAAACCTAATCACAATTCTTAGTGGTCCCTTGGCATATAAAACTGAAGCAGGTTGGAATTATTAAAAAGATTTACTGATCACAGCTTTGTCAAGTTTAAAATTGGCAAAAGTTCCTGATGGTTCATTGTTTTGAATAGGGACAGAAGATCTATTATCTTGAAAAGACAAAACCAACATCAAATGCATCACAGCCAGGTCCTGCCCCAACTCTGTAAGACTGGGCTTGGGGAGAAGGGAGTCAGTCTTCACAAAATCAACTGCATGTGGTTCTTTGAGATGAGTGTGAGCTGGCCCATTGCTAGTGCTCGTGATAAGTCCCTTGGATTTATGGGGCTAACATTTTCGTCTTGGTTATCTGGTACTTTAACAATGGAAATTGCTGAGCTGGAAAATGCTGTAAATGAGGCAATTCTTAGGATGCTGCCACTTTCTCATTCTGTTAACTATTTTTTTCATAGCATAGGGAACTATCAGGTGATTTCCAAGTTAGGTGTCCTTCCAGGTCAATTCTCAGACCAGGAGTCTGTTGTGAGGACCAAAATTTAGGAGAGAAGAAAGTCTTATTTCACTTTGCCAACTAAGGGTGATGTTCCATCAATACAGACCGCAGACCAGGCGGTAGAAGGTGGCTGACTATTGTGTGCTTGCCTAGCCATTAAGACACTGGACTTACTGCTCCAGTATTTATCGTCCCATTGGAAGCAGCAAGGAGGAAGGAGACATGACTAGCAAGTGTAATAAACTAAAACCCTTATCAAAGTACATAGGGTGCATTCCCTTTGAACTGTTATGAATCTTTGTCCCTTGAGATGTGCCAGCAATAATGTTTCCCAGCGACTGTGATGCCTGTAGGCACGCTGGGTTGTGTAATGTTTCCTAAGGCTCAGAAATCCAGACTAATTTCTCCCTTCATGATTTATTTCATATCAGCTGGATTGCTTCTATTTCTGATAAGGCAGATACTTGGATATGCAAACGTTTATAGAATAAGGCTAGTGCTCAGGATGAGCTTGATGTTTACATAGGAAGAGAAGATGAAATCATATAAAATAAGGAAAGCATAAGGCAAGATCCATTAGTTATCAGATGAGTATCAGGGAAAGTGTTATATTAAGCCATAAGGAATAGCCCATCTTTGTGAACTAGAGTGGGGCACAAAGAACTTGCTCACAGCATTGGAGTAATTGATGGACAGCAGTCAGGCACCTCTTTGTGCTGTCAGAGTGCTTCAAACAGTCTGCTACTTAGAACAAGCTGAAAAAAAATCAAATGAAATTACAGAGGGTATAATTTCCCATTCAGTAATAATCTCTCTTAGAGCCTCTTCTTGAAGACTTCAGACACTCACAAGGACAATATGCACAGTGTTAATTATAGTAGTAGCTGTAATGGTGTAGACTGCTGGAATCAACCCATTTCTAGGAGAGGTGCCATATAGATCAGTTATAGAATCCTACTCACACATGGAAAACCAACCATTCTGCACTAGAAACAGTGAAAGGCACCCAAGGCACCATGCCAAATAAAATTATACCACAGAAGTCAGTTCCAGCAGTATGTACTTATACTTGAAGACAACAACAACATCAACAACAATGAAAACAACAAAACAACCCCCCCTAAAAAACATCCACTTTAGGTCTGTTCTCACAGACCTAATCCTGTTGGATTTGAAAACTGTTTTAAAGAGACATCAGCCTTAGCTGAATGGGTCCTTGAATACTGATACAATTACATGTTTATGAGACAGTATTTCCATTGAGAATCTCGGGATGGAGCACAGCTCAGTAGTAGAGTGTATACTCTTTGTCTGTGAAGCTCCTGGGCGTGGAGTCTTCCCATCCTCTGCCTCACCCTTCCGTCTGGCTCCCTATCTAAAATGAAAATGTGGTTGGGTTACACTTGAAGGGACCAGATCTATGAATACAGGTACTTTTGTTTTTGATTGTTGTTTTGAGATCGAGAGTCACCACGCAGTCTAGGCTGGCTTGGACCTCATCGTATAACTCAAGATAGTCATGAACTCTTGCCTCTCCTCCGGCCACACTCTCCCAAATGATGAGGTGACAGGTGTGTACCACCATGTCTGGCTACAACACGTATTTTGCTCACTGTGCACCAATCTCATTTTTCATTGTTTTGTTATAGGATTTCAAAAATGACTTGATGAACTCCTAAGTCAAGTGTAAAAAGAGTATGAGAATACTCCAGCATCAATAATGTATGCCTTCTGCTTCATTTTAATAATCCAGATGTTTACATAGATTCTTGTAAATGGCTTCCAGATCTCCCCTATTGCTTCCCTCCAGCTTTCTCTCTCTTCCAGCCCTTTCTCTTACCTTCTCCTCAACTGGGCTGACTTATCTGAAGTCTGTGCTTGTACCTTTTTACACTCCACTGCTTTGCCCAGACCTCCAGAAAATTCCTCTCTACTTTAGCTACTGAAAACTCCCCAAGGCTTCCTGGGGGAAATTTTCTGGAGCGCTCCTCCTGGTACTGTGGATTTCTACCTCATCTCATCACGCCTACACTGATGGCTATACACTCCCACTCTCTTGAACGGATGTTGTATGCTTGTCACTCTTGAGCAGCCTGAATTCTTTTCTCAACTATTTATTTTGTATTTTGAAGATAAAAGTTAAAATGTGATTATTTCATTTACCCCTTTTTCTCTACTCCCTCCAATCCCTCCTCTGTCTCCCCCTACACTCTCTCTGGAATTCACTGCCTCTTTTTCTTTGATTGTTATTGTTACACATACATACATATATGTCCCTAAATGGAATCTGCTCAGTAGATTTAGCATTATTGTACAGCTGTGATTTCAGAGCTGACCACTCAATTACAGGGCTCATCCCGGGTGAAGAGTTTTCCCCATTTCTCTTGCTCTCAGCACTCTGCAGTTGTGGTGAGGTCTCTCCTTCCAGGCTGGCATATCTATGGGTACTGTACTTATTCAACTGTAGCCCTGACCCCTCATCAAAGAAACTTCTCCTTGGAACAGTCAGAGACCATTCCATAGCACAACTGATCAAAATACGGAGAACAGGTGACCAGGCCATGCTCAGCCCAGTAGACACATCTACCACACAACTCCTGTACCTAAGGATCAGGGACCATTTTAGCAGAGGGGTCACAAAGATTGTAGGAGCCAGAGGACCAAGAAATCTTCTGTGAGACTGTGTCCCCTAGAAATGAGAGGGGAGCTTCACCCATGATTCCTCAAAAATATGGCTGCCTAAACAAGTCATGAACAACTTTTCTTGTGCTTTGTTGCCTTCTCTTATGTGTGTATTTGTTAATGTGTGTGAATGTTGATGTATGTGTGTGTTTGTGTGTAGATATATGTGCACACGTTTATGCATGTACAGGAAGGACAGAGAACAATATTGTCGTCACTTCTTAGGTACTATTCCCTTCTTTTTAGACAGGTCTCTCACAGCCTTGGAACTCACAAATTAGGCTAGGCCAATTCTGGGGTTACAAGCCTGCTCTACTGCACCCCTTTCCAGTTGTCTCTCTTTTTCCTCCATGTGTTTCTGCATTAAACTGAGGTCGTCAAGCTTGTGGTCAAGGACTTTTTTTTTTTTTTGGTTTTTTGAGACAGGGTTTCTCTGTGTAGCTTTGCACCTTTCCTGGAGCTCACTTGGTAGCCCAGGCTGGCCTCGAACTCACAGAGATTCACCTGCCTCTACCTCCCGAGTGCTGGAATTAAAGGCGTGCGCCACCACCGCCCGGCTCTGGTCAAGGACTTTTAGCCACTGAACTTCCTCATCAGCCCAGTGCCTATCCTTTTTATATGGTTTCTGGGTATTAAACTCAGGTTCTCGTGTTTGCAAGGTAAGCCCCTCATTGACTGAGCCTTGTCTGTAATTCTTGCAAGGTAAGCCCCTCATTGACTGAGGCTTGTCTGTAATTCTTGCAAGGTAAGCACCTCATTGACTGAGCCTTGTCT
>CABHPQ010001620.1:20083-72440 GCA_902168405.1 Peromyscus aztecus
TTGACAATTAGTTATGTGACTTTGCTTGTCTTCTCTAGCAGCATCTTAGCTATTTTGGCCATTTATGCTTTTATATGTAAGTTTTGAATGAGATTTCAAAGAAGTTAAAAGAAATATCCAACCAGGGTGTCAGCTGAGATTGCACTTGACTGTGGACCAACCTAGAGAGACATGAGTTCTTAAAAACACTGAGCATGTGCATGGGTTTGTGTAACCTACTTTTGCTTTTCATTTTAATGTTTTTTTAATAATGAATTGGGTCCATTTATTTTGCAGGGTTTGCACCTGACACTGTTCTTGAATATTTGCAGAACATAACTCTCTTCAAGTTGCTTAGGTAGATGCACCATTGGTTTCCTGTGTTAGAAGACAAGTCACAAAAGATGTGTGCTTTGAAGCCATAAAAAGGTTGGAACTCTGTAGATGTAACTAACCGTCTTATTAAATAAGAAACACAGAGCCAAGGTAAAGATAAAAGCCCAAGAGGTCAGAGTTAGGAGCTTACCCGCGTGCTGCTGGCTAGCTTCTTCCACCAAGAAACCTCTCCGAAAAGTGAGCTACTTCCTGTGCGTTTGACTTATAAAGAGTTCTGGTTCTTCCTTCTCATTGGTTGTAAATCCAACTACGTGACTGCCTCGTCAGGGCCTGTCTGTGCAGACCTCCAGGTCTTCTATGGTTGGTAAGGCGTGTGTCTCCAATGTTGGCGGTATGCTTGAACACACAGAGATCTACCTAGTTCTGCTTGCTGAGTACTGGGATTAAAGGTGTGCACCACCACGCCTGGCTCTCGCTATGGCTTGCTAACAACTCTGACCTCTAGGCAACTTTATTTATTAACATACAAATAAAATCACATTTCAATACAAATAGAATACCACTATAGAACTCTCACATAAAACAGCTTAGTCTTCGTTTCTGCAGAACCAAGGAGCAACTGATCAGGTCCTACTCATTATTGGCTTACTTTTGAAACCTTGCTGTATAATACTGTTAGTCAGGTGCAGGGTTTCTATTCATTCTTGGCTTGAAGGAAATCACAGCTTTAAAATCAAAATCAAGAGAAACAAAACAGAAACCTGAAATCTATTATCCAGTAATCTCCTTTCACTCTTTTTCTTTCTTATATTTTCAAGTCCCCATTGTAGAAACATCACATTGTTTCAGTTTTTGATATCTGAAAACCTAAATATTTCCTTTAACCTCAAAAGGCAACCTTTAAAACATGTGGGACTTAATATCAGAAGTGATGATTTTGCAGCAATATTTTAAAAAGCCACTGCCTTTCAGGTGGAGCTGTCATATCTGTTGGAAAGTCAGCCAGAGCCTCTTTGCTCCATCTACACTAATGGGTCTCTATGGTTGCTTTTTAAGAAATTATTTTTCTTTCAGGGTAGGCATTACGATTGTGTTAGGAATATGATTCTTTACATTTATTCTGTTTAGCATTTTAAACAATGTTAAGTGTGTAGCATAATGTCTTCCACAAGTATCTGAAAATATCTGGTTATTATCTCTATAGGCACTGCTCCTGTCCCTCACCATGTCCTCCGCTTCAAATATGCCCTGTGTTCCAAGCCATGCTTCTGGTCACCATTGCTCCAAGATTCAGGCTGGGCCTAAAATCAGTATTTACTGAGGCAGAAGGCATTCATTCAAGGGTGACTCATCTCTGACCTTTTTTTTTTTCTTGAGCATCTTAACTCCTGTTTGCTCCTAAATGCCTCCAGAATTTTCTTTTCCCTATTTAGATTTAAATTTTATTATTACTGTCTGTGAGAGTGATCTACCATAGCAAACTAAATCATCATGGCCAGAAGCACAGGTTCCAGGATCCTTTCAACTAAGAAATTCAATTCACCAAACATTTATTAAACCATAAAATTATACAGCTCAATTATCCTAAGCATAAGCAATGTCGCCAAGATCTTTTTACTTAGACAGCACTGCATCTTTCTTCCAGAAATTAACAGAGTGGGGAGAGCTCACTTTTTTAAACTAGACCTATCTTTGGATTCTTTTTCAGTCATTCAAAGAGCCTGACGTATAAGGGAACTAAAGACAGATGATAGCTGAATAATACATACTGTCATTTTTCTCCTACACTAAACATGCCACCAGGATTTGTCCACAAATCACAAGCAACTTAGGGTGAAGGAAAAAGAGTATGAAGCTATGAGTTCAACTGTAGGGCCATCTAGATCTATGGGTGCTGCCATGGCCGGAGGACAACAGACTTGCGTGGCAGAGGAAGATACACTAAACACATGTACTATTTAAAATGCTGGAGAAAGTACAGGAGGTAATGCAATGTCCCTGAGCCTTCCCCAGTACTGATGGAAGAGTATTAGTATTTTTATAATCTGAAGTGTAAGCATTTCCTGAAGAAAATCCCATGTGAAGGACCACACCTGACCTTCACATGTCAAAGCATTCTGTCAGTAAGGAAAAGTGGGAGGAAGCCAGCTTTGTAGCCACAGAGAGAAACTGGAGGCATGGAGAAAGACAATGCCTCCAAACCTGAGCAAGGATAGAGGGTGGTATGATGGGATGTTTCTCTGTCTACCACATTTTTGAGGTTTGCCTGCCTGTAAAACATTTGTATGTTTTGAGTAGTAACGTGAGATTTCATTATGGCATGTTCAAACATAATTTTGTTTCCTTGATCCTCCTCCTCCTCCTCTTCATATCCATGACCTCCTGCACCCCTGTGTCCTCCACCTGCGAGAGTCTCTTACCCACTTTCATATCAGTTGTGTTCTAGCCCTGCCCCTCCCAACATCAATGCATCTTTGTCCCTTCACTGTTATTGGTGGAAGTATTAAGGCAAGTCCACGTAGTTAAAAGGGAGGTTTATTTTGTGGGGTAACTTACAAGTAAAGGGATAGGTTACAGGGTCTGGGAAAGGTGTAGCTGCAGTCCGGCGGTGTTCTCTGGAGAACTCTGCTCGGTCTACCTCCAGCATCCAGGATCCAGCAACCAAGAGAGCCGGCACATCTGGATCTCAGGTCTTCAGGGCTCCTGTCTCAGCCCGGCCTTGTAGGCATGACAGTTACCGGAAGTCTCAATGGGGGTAGTACTTCCAGGTCAAAGCTGGAACAGCTACCCACTACACACTGTTCTTTCTAGTTTCATGACCTATACCCACATAGGACACACATGAAGAGAATATATAGTATTTATCTTTCTAAGTCTGAGATACCACATTTAATGTAACATTTTCTGTATCCATTCATTTTCCTGTCAATGCCATTATTTTACTTATTTTTGTGAATAATGAAATTTTCATTTTCATTATTTCTTCACCTGTTGGTAGACAGCTTGCTGGTTCCATTTCCTCTCAATTCTGAATAAGGCAGCAATGAACCGAGAAAGGAAGCTTCTCTCTGGTGGGACATGGAGTCCTTTGTGTATATGCTCAGGCATCGTGTGGTATTTCTCTTTGAAGTTTTTTTTTTAACTTTCATATTTATTTCTATAATGGCTATACAGTTTGTACTCCCTCTACCAGTGAATAGGTTTCCTGTTTTCCCACATCCTCATCAGCATTCCCAAATGTAATCTATGATGCAATCTCAGTAAAAATTCTATTAACATTCTTCATAGAACCATGACAATGTAAATAAAAATTCATATGGAATGACAAAACATCACGGACAGCTAACTGAATCCTAAGTAGGAAGAATATTTCTGGAAGTTTCACACTATCCTTGAGTTATATTCTAGAACAGTAATGGTAAGAGCAGCATGGTGGTGTCAGCAAACAGACCTGCCGTCCAACTTTTCAGAGGCTCTAGGATACCAGATAGAGACACTCAGGCTGAGACTGTCAAGGAGAGAGAACAGACATCCAGCTGTCCCACACATGAAGCAGAGCCACATTCTGGCACAAGCGGCAGACAAATAGAATATGTTTCTCCAAGGTAAAAGTCCTGTAGTCTCCTGCATGTAAGGAAGACAGACAAGCTCAAAGCTACATATTCACACTGAGAAAAGAAACAAGAATTTAAGTGTACATTTTTTCAGACTGAAGGAGAATTCAGAATGAATAGAGAAAGAGAAACTCACCCTTACTATGTTGCTTTCCAGGCCCTCTGGAAACATTATGTTGTTAGATAAATTCCTTAAATTAAAATCTTTACAATTGTGTCTACACATTCATGCCTATGCATGCTCCTACCTAATGTAGCCCGTGACTATCTCCTCACCAACACAGCCTCTTCCCCTTTTATGGTGGGGTGTGGCACCTGACTATTTCCTCTTCCTCTTGTGGTCTATCAACCTCCTTTCCCACCATGACAGAATATATTAATAATCTCTTATGCATCAGTTTACATGTTTTATTCACTCAAGTAATAATTCTACATACACATGACTCTTGGAAATGACTATTGTTAAAACATGAGATTGAATTGTATATACTTCCCTGTGTCTTGCTTTTTCATGGAACTGTCTATGATGAAAACCTTGCAGCAACATGCTGCAGAGCCTTCTTCGATCTTATTAGTGACCGAATGGCATGACATAGTGTGGTAAGGCCTTGCTCTTCAGACACTTCTCTGTTGATGACTGTTTATTCTGCTTCATGTCTTACATGGCATATATGTATCCATGTCTATATGGGTAGATAGATTTCCACACATGAAGTGACCTTATCCAAAGATCTGTATATTTAAATTTTATAACATATTTCCAGATTAATTTTGAATATATTAGGAGTTAAAGGGCTGAAATCAGCACAAGACATCCCAAGAACAAGTTCTCAGCATGAAGGAGATTTATTTGCCTCAGGAGGACAAAGGTCAGGGAACAAGAGACAGAGACAGGAGATAGAGGATGAGGGAGAAGAGGAAAGGAGCAAGAGAGAGGGAAGGGATGTTTGCCCCAGAGGGACAAAAGACAGCTTCTGAAGAGAGAGGAGACAGAAGGGGAACGGCAGCTTATAAAGAGAAAAGGGGAACCCCTGTGCTAGGATAAGGTGGTTAGTTTTCATTGGCCATGTTAATTAGGGTAGCCAAAAGGAGGATTTTGATTGTTGAACTTTAATATAATACTTTGATAGTTGGACCTTGGTGATCAGCCTTAGTAATAAGTCTGGCATAATAAATTATCCAAAGGAGGGAATAGACCTTGGTGGCTAGCTTTAGGAAGGTAATTTATGGTTTGCAAGGGAGAGGGGGGTGGGAAGAGCAAGGCTCACAGGCGCCTGCTAGGGACATTCAAGGAGCTAACTGTCCACCTGTGAAACTTGTATTTCTCTGTATACAGGAACCCTCAGTAGTTGATTTTTATATATAAATAGTTTATGGCTAAATTGTATTTTATACATTTAGTCAGAAAACTATATCTCTATTAGTGAAAATCTCTGGTGAAGGAAACTGATACCTTGTAACTCCCAGGAAGAAGCAGAAGTTTACTTAGAGGATAGCATCTCTAATGCGGCCATGGTGAAGGAGCTGTTTCTTTTGTGAAGGAACAAGGTAATTTGGTGACCTTTCTTTGATATAAATGGGCATCATGGGTTTGCTATTGTTGTTGACGTTTTTATTTTGAGATGGAGGTCTTGCTGCCTTGCTATGTAGCCTAGGCTGTACTGGAAATTAATCCTCCTGTCTCCGACTCTCAAGTGCTGGTATTACAGATGTGTGTCACTGTACCCTGCACTGTCCCTCATCTTTCAATCATCCAGTTGCTTAGGAAGTTTTCCTTTTGTACCTCAGTACCCGCCTCTTTCTGTGAGTGTAAAACAGCCCATAACTGAGTAAGGTCTTGGAAAAGAGAGTGTGACAGAAGTTGCTAGCCTTCACTTCAAGAGAAAAGTGCCTCTGGGGTGTTTGCTTCATCAGAATAAGAGATACATCTGCTCCAGGAACCTTGTAAGAAAGCAAATTCATGTTCTAACCTGGAGCCCTTAGTATTCCTCCTGCAGATAAGCAGCAGCATGGATAGATGGCTACCCATGGACTCCAGTGGTTCCTAGCCTGGGAATTCCGCACTTTAGAAGTAAAATTAGAAGTCTTTAAATTAAAATTATCTGATTATATTGTTATGGATGTCTGTGTGGGCTGGATTCCATCTTGCCACCTGCCAGGATCATTTTTAAATGTCAATTTGCCACAATCTAGAATATTCTGGGAAGAGGGCCTCAGTGATAAATTTGGCCTGTCTTTAGGGACTTGTCTTGACTTTATAATTGAGGAAGCATTTTTGGCTATGAGTGACACCATTTCAGTGTTTGTTCTGGGTATTTTTATGTCAACTTGACACAAGCTAGAGTCATCTGAAAGGGGGGAATCTCAATTGAGAAAATGTTTCCATAAGATCAGGCTGCAGGGCATTTTCTTAATTAGTGATTGATGGGGAGGGCCCAGCCCATTGTGGGTGGTGTCATCCCTGGGCTGGTGGTCCTGGGTTCTATAAGAAAGCAGGCTGAGCAAGCCATGAGGAACAAGCCAGTAAGCAGCAGCTCCTCCATGACCTCTGCATCAGGTCCTGCTGTCAGGCTCCTGTCCTGTTTGAGTTCCTGTCCTGACTTCCTTTAGTCATGAACTATAGTATGGAAGTATAAGCCAAATAAACCCTTTCCTCCCCAACTTGCTTTTGGTCATGGTGCTTCATCAGGAGAATAAAAGCTCTAACTAAAGACAAGTTGGTACCAGGAGTGGAATGTTGTTATGACAGAACTGACCGTGTTTTGGGGGTTTGGGGAAGATTGTGGAAGGACTTTGGAACTTTGGGCTAGAAAAGCCATTAAGTGATTTTTTTTTTTATTAGCTTGGTGAGCTGTTCTGTAGTAACTGGAAGATAAAAGTGTTGAGAACAGTGCACATGCAATTCAAGGAGAAAACACAATGAGGATGTATCAAACCATGAGAATGGGGCATTCAGAGACTGTATCTGGTGGCTGATGTAGATGACTGGGCTGTGCTCTTTTTCACCTGTAGAAACACCTCAATATCAAAATGATAAAGGGGCTAGGGAGCAAATGTTTTGCTCTATGGCTCATGATTATTTTTATTATTAACGTGTTCTTTGGCAATTTCATGACTGTATATAAAACATTCTGGTCACATTCTCCTTACAATCTTCCACTCCTCCCCATTTCCTCCCAACAAGTCTCCACCCAACTTCCACGTCTTTTTGTTTTGTTTCTGATTTTGCTTTCTGACCTACTGGCCTTTACAAGGCCCATGCACACAGCCATGGGAATGCAGCTAGCTACTGGACCATGAGTAACTGATCGATGTCTACATCACTGAACACCATGATTTCCTCTCCTCCAGCAGCCTTCACTATCTTTCCCTCCCCTGAGAAGGAAGGAGTCTCATGAGTCCTTTCCCCATCTATGGCAGAAGGTTCTCTGGTGCAGTCTTTTGTCGGCCATCTGCAAGCAACTATACCTGTTATAAGTTCTTGACTGTCGTGGCAATGTTCTGTCCCTGTCCTCATTGGTTTTCTTGTCAACCTGACACACCCGGGAAGAGGGGAGCTCAAGGGAAGAACGGTCTTGATCAGATTGGCCTGTGGGCACTTCTGTGAGGCATTTTCTTGATTGCCGATTGATCTAGGAAGGCCCAGGCCAGTGTGGGTGGCACCATCCCTAGGCAGGTGGTCCTGAACTGTATAAGAAAGCCGGCTGAGCAGAAGCCAGACAGCAAGTCAGTAAGGAATGTTCCTCCATAGTTTGCTACCGTTCCCACCTTGAGTTCCTGCCCTGACTTCCTTCAGTGATGGACTGTGACCTCAGAGTGCAAAACAAAAGTTGATTTCCTCCTCAAAAGTTGCTTTGGTTCATGGTGTTTATCACAGTAATAGAGAGCAAACTATAGCAACTCCCGAGGTAGTGTTTCATGGCCCTTCTCTCTGTGTTTGGCTCTAACAATCTTCCTATCCCCTCTTATGTAGATGTTTCCTGAGCCTTGCATATTGATATCAGATCTGATTTCATAGGACAGTGGTGATGTTGGGATTTTCTTATGGAGGAAGAGGGAGTGCTATTTTCCATCACTGTACTGTGTCTTAGATGTTAAGCCTGTTTATTCACTTCCACTGTCTGCATTTTTTTCCTGTGTCCCCATGGATAACATACTTTTTTTTTAAGTTACTGGGTCTTAAAAAAGAATCAGATAATATCCATACATGGACATGTACAAGTTCAGAAATGTATTCACAATCATGCTATTTGGAATTATTTCTAATTTGCACAAGTAATGTGAAAATGGAAACTATATTATGATATTCATAATTACATAAAAATATTGTTCTCCTGATTAACTCACTTTTGTCAGATGTGACTTCACACTAAAAACAAAACTAATCCCAAAACATAACAAAGTTAAGACTAATAAGACCATGTTGACGTGATGAGGTTGGGACTGTTGAAAGAGCAGAGGAAATGAGACACAGAAGGTCATTCTTCAGGAAGTCATCTCAGGAAGCGATTATTTTCATCTTGCCTTAAGCCGTTCTCTGGGTGGGCAGGAGCTGATCTCTACACTGTGCCAGTTCTCCCAGCCGTTTTCAGTGTTTTGTTTACATCTCCTCAGGTTTCCTTGAAGTGGAAGTGGAGGTGGAAGAAGGCAGGAATCCAGGAAGGAGGAGGATTTGGTCCCACATTTAGCTAATGAAGATGCAGAGATGGACACAGCTGGACTGACCTTCCCTCAGAATGTCTTCAGTGTCCTTAAACATCTGCTTACCAGAAAGAAAATAAAGCCATCCGTTTCTAGATGGGGATGGTGGTGGGGTGGGGGTAAATGTAACCTGCCAAGGATTTCGGGCACTGTTTCCCTTACTGAAGTTAACCCTTTATTGTCCTCACCATTTGTTTTTAGACTGTGTTAATATAAGCCTTATGTTTTGATTCATCTGTCATTCTCTGTAGATGTTTGAACTTTAGCTAGGGAAAGGACACATCACAACCAAGGACTTCCTTTGGCTTCTGTCTTCATGTGTGTTTCCCATTCCAAAATGTAAGTATATAAAATTTCCAGTTAAAGTGACCTTACGTCACCAAGGAATATAAATTGGGATAGTTGGAAAGATCTAGTCCCTGGGGAGAAAAAGTAAAACCTAACAGCATAACAAGGAGCCAAGCACAAACCCAAAACCAACCTGTTCTCTCCCTGCTTCCTGTGCAGATGAAATGTGATTGTCCAGTCTTGCTCCTGTCACCATGCCTGCTCTGCCCTGATGGCCTGTGTCCACAGGAACTATAAACTAAAACAAATGTTTTCTTACTTATGTGACTTGTGTGACAGTATTTCATCGGAGCATCAGAAAATTAGTTAATACGCTCAGCAAGAGCTGAAAGTACTCCAGGACTAAAGACTTACTGGCAATTTAGCTTTCAAATCCAGGAGGCTATCTATGGGATATGTAGTGGGTAGCCATTCCAGCTTTGACCTGGAAGTTCCAACCTCCTTCGGTAATGGTAACGCCTACAAGGCGGGGCCGAGAGAGGATGCTGAAGACCCGAGACCCAGATGCGTGGGGTCTCTTGGTTCCTGGACCCTGGACGCTGAAGGTAGACCAAGCAGAGTTCTCCAGAGAGCACCGCCGGACTGCGCCACACCTTTTCCAGACCCTGTAGCCTATCCCTTCACTTGTAAGTTACCCCACAAAATAAACCTCCCTTTTAACTACGTAGAGTGGCCTTAATAATTTCACCAATAGGGATGTGTGGAAGAACTAAGTTATTCCTGTTGAGGTATGTGGAACAGTGCAGGTGTCCCTTCATGCACACAGTCTCAGCTCTTTGGTTCAGGAGTTGACTAGGTAACCTGCCTGTGTTGGAAGAGCAGCATATCTGAAACACAGACATATTCCCATTCCCCTTTCTTTCCCCTCATGTAATTGCAGTGTTTATCATTTGGCTACACGTTGCTTAGCTGAATAGTATACTAAGAGGCTTGCTTGATGTATGATTTTTATATTTTCTTCTGAATTCCAACTTGGCATATGTTTGTTATGTTAGTTTCCTTTTAAGATACTATGAGTGGATTTGTTACGACACTTCCATCCTTATGTAGACTGCCTTGGCCTCCTTACCCACCCTTGCCCATTGCCATTTCCAAACCCCGGAGAGACTCCCTTTTACTTCTTGTCTTCTTTCTTCTTCTAAATTCCTACACTTAGGGAAAATAACAATAATTTTCTCTCTGTGTCTGACTTATTTTACTTAATATGATGATCTTCAGTTATATCCATTTTCTTGCAAATAGAATGTGGATGTACCAGATAATTCTGTATCTTGACTATTGTGAATGGGCCTTGGAGCTTTAATGTTGAGTTCCTTATCTGACAAAACAAAACCAAAAACCCTGAGGCGTGGTGTAGATTCCAGAGCATATTTCAGTGAAGTATATGTCATTCCTTGTCATTCCTGAACTTGAGGCCAAGTTCAGTTTGATAAGTTCTGTTTGTCAAGTGACAGGGTAAAAGTCTTATCCTCTGCTGTCTTCAGCAAGCAACTCCAAAGTGAAGCTGTGTGTGAATGTGTGCAGGTGTGTAAGGTAAATGTGCAGGTGTATATGGGTGTACAGGTATGTGTAGATGTGTGTGCAGGTGTGTGTGTGTATGCAGGTGTGTGTATAGGTATGTGTAAATGTGTGAGCAGGTGTGTGTACAGTTATGTGTATGCAGGTGTGTGTATGTATGCAAGTGTGTAGATGTGTATGCAGGTGTATATACAGGTATGTATACACAGATATGTATACAGGTGTGTGTGCACAGCCTGCACACATTCATGCAAGTGGACATATGGTGAGTGCTGGGATACATTGAAATCCAGTTGCTATTAGGTTAAACTCAGAAGGCTTTTACAAGGAAGAATGTTTTGCTAAGAAGTAGATGATCATCATCTTTATTCCCACAATCCTCAAAGATATCTTAATTATAAATTATCTACAGTAGGAAAGAAGTGGTTATGTAACCAAATGATAAGTGTGAGGTTGTTACACTATGGTGGACTATTTTTTTAAAAAATTCCCTAGTCGGAGTCATCAGCTCATTGATCGGTGGGGTAAGCAGAAGCCCCGCAACTAGAACAGCACACACATCTGGCCTCATGCCCAGGCTTCTGCTGCTGTTATAACTGCGAAGGTTCTGGAGTAATTATCCCCTCAGATTCTGTGGTGAAGCCAGGAAAAATGAAATGAAACCATGAATTGTCTCAGACAGTGATAAATAAACCATAAATCCCTGCAAATGCACAGGGGTGTATAGATCAGGCTGTGAGCTTTAAGTTTCCGTTGAAAGTAGAAGATGGTTTCTTCTCAGTTGCTGGAGAAAGTCAGCACTGGAACACCAGAGCAGAGAGATGAGGCCCAGTGAGAACCATGTGTGAGCTCCCCCACAGGGCCTGAGGAGGACAGAGAAGACGCCTCGTCATGTCTTCTGTTCCCTGCTAAAGGAGCTGTGGAGTGGGCTGACTCACTGCGGAAGACTTCCTCTAACATACATGTGTAAACAGCAGCATTTATGCAATCTGAGCCCCACTTTTTGTCTGAGGAAAGGGACTACTATTGATATATTTGATGTTTCTCAAAGCATCAAGGCTGATTTATGGTAGAATTTAGGAGCGGTAACTCACTCATTGCCTCACTAATTTACAAGTAAGATTGAGGACCCCACCTGCAAAAGGCAGCTCTGTCATTCTAGGGTGCTAAGCATGGCCCATGTCCTGAGAAGCTGGCTGCTTAGTGTGGTAGGAGACAGTGACTTGTCACATGGAGTTGGTAGTTGTTGGTTGGACCACAGTCTCCACCAGGAGAAGGATGCTGTCATCTTCATCACAGTCACCCCAGTTTTTGGTGTGATGGGTATTGAATATTTAATAAATATTGATATAAATAGTTTAGTAACTTGATAAATATTGAATATTAAAAAAACAAAGTATTGCAGGATGTGTCACAGTGAACTGCCTAGGAAGGGCTACTGTGGAACTCCAGGGCACGCTGGAAAAAGAGTTGCTTGGATAACAGTGTGGGTGACACTTCAGACTAAGTGGATTCCAGAAGCAAAGGACAGACAGCAGGTGGAGAGCCAGAGCAATGGCAGAAAGAGAAAAAGACAGGGCCTCGGACATGCGCCACCCACCACAAACACCCTGGACACTGCAGTGGCTTTCTACACCAAGTGTTTGGTTCCTTTGCTCACTTACTGATGGCTTTCAAGTCTTCTGCTGTGGTTTCTCTTGGGTGTGCATTCAGGTCTGCTTCATTCTAGGGTGCAGGCCCTGGCTGTCCTGTCCAGAGCATGTCCTTAGGACAAGGGACAGAGAAGCATGAACACACCGTCAGCCCAAGTGATGTATAATTCTTCTACAGGAGAGTGAGCAATGGAGTTACCCTCACCACAGAGGGTTTCTGGTGGACAGATTGCTGTCACATCAAAAGATAACACAGACATGGTTTAAGTAAAAGGAATGCAACTAGAGACCTTAGGGGTTCCATATGCTGCTGTGTGCTGGAATTCACAGTGACTGGACAGTGCTGTCATTGAAAGCAGAATAAGCAACCATGGCACAAAACCAACAATAGTGTAGGGGAAATTCCAGTCCTCCCTATGCGGGAACCCAGCAGTGGTGATTTTAGTCAAAGGGGATGCTTTCTTTCCATCTGTCTCTCTAGCAGTGACACTGATGGGACAAATCTTGAGCATGACAAGGCACATCCCCAACTGTGAGACAGAGTCCTCAGGCTCCATGCGACACTCAGTCCTGAGAAAGGGGGGCCTTTGCAGGCCTTCCGGCCAAGTACACAGCCACCATTTTGCAGAACAGGTCGGAAAGAAAAACATCCCTTTCCCAAGGAAACAACACAAAGTCCCCACCATTCTGTGACTCTGCTCCTTAGCTAAGCCCTTTACATCGGTGTTGGGGACTGACCCCTTAACAATTGAAGAAGTGGGAAGGAGAAGCGGTCAGTGAAGCTATCCAAGGCATGTACAACACACACGGAAATCTGTGAGGCAGAATTGCAGACTGTGCTCAGAGGGTGGACTCTGTGTTAGCTGGATGGTCCTGGATGAGACACTGAAGCCACTCTGCTCTTCAGCTTCTTCATTGTTGAAACTGTAGTAATGAGTAGTAATGGTTTCTTCAGCTACTTCCTGGTGACTCAACTGAGTTCTCTTATGTCACACTTGCTCATAAACGACTAATACGCTTGTTGTGAACGTTCATGTTGCGCCCATATTTAAGTGCCCTGCTGTGGTTATTTAAATTCTCCATCCCAGAGCTGGATTTTTTTGTTTGTTTGTTTCATTTCTGTGTAACACCAGCTAGAAACAAACTGCTTTCTAAGTGTGTGTAAGAACAGAATAATATAACTGTATAGTTCTTTTCAACATCTGACTACATTTTGGGCACTCAGCTGGCATATTTTGTCTTCATTGGCAACACTGAATGACATGACCTTGGCTCATCCAACTAATCACCCACTTGGAAGCCACCTCATCCTGCAGCAGTGAATGACACTTAGTTCTGACAAGGAAATAATAATCCATCTTATCTGTTAAATGTTTCCAAAATATCTGATTTCTGAGCTACAGTCTCCGGGTTTGGATTTTCTCTTATAGTTTGAATAGTCCATGTTCAACCACCAAAGCCTGCCTCCCAGGAACAGGCTGATTCTCCAGCTACCCAAGTCCATAGACTTCACAAAGTGTCTGTGTGGATCAGGCCAGCCTGCATGGATCACCTTCACCTTGGGAGGCAGAAAATGAGGCGCCCACAGCAGGTCGTCTGGGGTCACCAGCCTAGGACACATGTGACAGTAGCTCACCGCAGCTCACATACACCATCCTCTGTGAAATGGTCATGACCACTACACCACTGCACATTTGTGAACCTGAGAAAGAGGCAGTACTCAGGATGGGTGATACTGACCAACACTTCTTCCTTGGTATTCACACATTCACTGAGTGCCGGGTTGCCATCTTGGCCTCAGGTGGAAAAGGAAATAGTGAGAAGCAGCATTGTAATTGTTCCCAGCAGCAGGATAGTTGTTCTCTCAGGTCACAGAGGATACCACAGCCAGAGGCAAATTCAGGAACGGGACTTCCTGTTTCTGCTCAGCCTTTTATTAGCTGAAGTGATAAACCATAAAGTCTGGTTAATAATTTATTAAGGGGTGCAATGAGAATAATACACTCACGCCGTTGCTGATCCAGCTGCCGCTGTCCTGCTGGTCTGCCCAACAGAGAGCATGCAATTTGATCCCTCTCCTCAGTTTTTATCCAGTCACATATCCAAAGAAAACCATGCCCTCAGGGCTAGTCACCCCAAATGTCATTGGCTAAATGGATCGATCTCCCACAAAAACTAGCCTACAACAAATTCTACATACCTCCTTTGGGTCATCAGTTTTGAGTTCTATAAATGTGTATTTCTGTATGCACTCTCACACAAAGGTGCTAGGTGGTACACTTTCTGTGTGAGAGGAACATCATACTGCCCTTTCCTACAAAGAGCTCTGAGGAAAGCTTCTGTTTGTTCAGCTAGCCATGTCTAAAGTAGGTTCTTTACAGTACTTTGGCAGGGATAAAATTGAGTCAAAATATGTAAAATACCTAGAATAGTATACCCAGTATACCTAGAATACTAGAATAGTATATCTAGTATACGTAGTGTACCTAGTATACCTAGAATAGCCTGTCAGTGTGTGTGTGTGTGTGTGTGTGTGTGTGTGTGTGTGTGTGTGTGTGTGTGTTTATATGTATGTTTATGCAGGTATATTCACCCATACACATGTGTGGATATCAGAGATCAAAGGTCAACACTAGTGAATTCCTCTATTATTCTACATCTTCGTTTTTGAGACAGGGTACATACAGACATGATAGGCTTTTATGTGGGTGCTGGGGACCTAAACTTAAGTCTTTGTCATAGTTACCTTCAGTTGTCAACTAAGCACAGCATAGACTCACATGAATAAGTCTGGAGGGATTGCCCAGATCACACTGGCTTCCCCATGTCTGTGGAGACATTGACTTGATAGCTAATTGATGCAGGAGGGCCATCCCACTGTGGGTGGCACCATCCCTAGGTAGGTGGTCCTGAGCCTTACAAGAAAGCGGGTTAAGCATGAGCCTGGGAGCAAGTTATTTGTGTGAAGCCACAAGCAGCATCCCTCTGTGGGTTTCTCCTCCTTCCTTGAGTTCCTGGCCTGATATCCCTCAGTGATCGAAGGTGACCTTGAAGTGAAAGTCAAATCAACTCTTGCTTTTCCAGGGTGCTTTGGTCAGAGTGTTTTATTATCAACTGGAAGAAAACTAGACCACTCCTCATACTTGTGCATCAAGCACTTTATCCACCATCTCCCCAGCCTAGGCTGTCAGCCTTAACGTGATAATCTTTTCATGGATATAGTTTTTTTCAGCCCTTTATAAGATCTAAGGTAATATAACTTTCTGAAGGCTGTCAAAGGAAACTTCATAGTGCATGTTAAATGGTTAGTACTGCGAGGGATGAATTCAAAAGAAGCTTAGCACACTGGAAGGTCATGGACAGGTCCATGTTACCAGTGGAGTCAAACTTCCTGTCTGCTGAGTGGTGTTTTACTGATTACAATTAAGATCCTCCTCTCTTCCTGGAACTTGGATTGGAGCACCAACTTCCTTACTGAGTACACTTCAAAGAATGACATCTGGAGCTTTGAGAAAGATCCTTTCAGATGTTTGAAACCTGCATGGGGCAGAGAAGATTTATATATCAGGAGGGATAAAAATAATTAATTTATAAAATTGTTTTGGAAATGGTCTAAGAAAAGCTAGAGACAAGAACAAAATGTAACCACAAGGAAATGTGGTCAAGTTGTGATGTACATGCTTGATGTTAAATGAAAGTGAATTCAGTTCAACTTCACAGATTGGCTGGGAAATACCAAAGTATGTTATAAATTATTAAAATTAGCTCAGTTTTTTTCTTTGCTGAAAAATAGGAAAATGCTGGCTTTCTTCATGAATCAAGGTTTCATCTATAGTATATGTCGCATGAAAAGATAGTTTTATGTCTATCAAAAAAAGGCTATCCAGGTATGGTGACACATACTGATAATACCACCATTCCAGAGGCAGAGGCAGGAGAATCTCAAGTTCAAGATCAGCCTTGGCTACATCTGTGTCACAAATGAACGCCTGTAGCTGTAGCTCATTAGTAGAGTATTTGCCTTACATGTACAAAGCTCCAGGCATAAGTCCATGTGCTTAATTTTCCTAAGTATGATAAAGTAATTAAATTGGTGGTGGTGGTTCAAGGCCCCTGAATTAATCAGAAGAGGTTAAATAATGCTGCAGAAAGAAACACAACCAAAATGTCCACGGTTTAATACAGCAAATGTTTATTTTTTGTCCCTCAATGTTGTAGGGTAAAAAGGCCAGCCAAAGAAACCGGCCCTGGCCCTGAAACCAGAGCCAATGAAAGAAACACTTTAGCCCTGAAACCAGAACCAAAGAAACACACCCTAACCCCAAATCCAGAGCCAAAGAAACACACTTTGGCCCTGGAACCAGGGCCAATGAAAGAAATACACCCTGGCCCTTAAACTAGAGCCAAAAGGCTAAAAAGGGCCAGTAAAAGAAACACACTTTGGCCCTGAAATTAGAGCCATTTCTACCCCTGACCAACTAAACCAGCCAATCCCTGAGCAGGAAAACCAACCAATCCCTGAGCAGAAAATCCTTGGAAAAACTCCACCCCTAAGAAGCCCTATATAAGCCCCTCTGTCTGTTCCGGTATCAGCTGTCCCTGGCAGAGGCAGCCACTCTCCTGGATTCCTCCTTCCCAAATAAAACTCTTTCTTAAAAGAGTCTTGGGTGAAGATCTTCTTTCACCAGCAAGGAGCAGAGTCTGCTGGGAAGCTCCCTTGGGAGCAGAGCAGAGCAGAAGAAATGGATACTTCTGCTGGGAACCTCCCTTAAAGGGGGGTGGGGCAGAGCAGAAGTAACAATTTCTCATCAGAGCCAGAGCAGATTGCCACACTTCTGCAGGGGTTTCCCCTTTAGCAGAGTGAAGCAGAATAAGTAAAGTCTTGGGCAGGAGCTGAGAAGAAACAGATACCACTGCTAGAAAGCTCCCTTAGGAGGTGGAGCAGAAGAAGAAATGGATACCTCTGCTGGGAAGCTCCTTTAAGGGGGTGGGAGCAGAGCTCAACTGTAATGGCTCTCTTGGAGAGGAGCAGGATTGCTACATTCTGCCAGGAGACCACCCCCCACTGCACCTCAGCTTCAGGTATAGCCTGACTTCCCTGCAAGTCAGAATACCTTTACTCCTCACAGCTGTGGGTATCCGGGATACCTCTCTTCACAGCTATAGGTATCCAGGATACCTCCCTTCACAGCTGTAGGGATAGCCTGACTTCCTGACAAGTCAGGATACCTTTCCCTCCAGAGCTGTAACACTTGCAAAAGTCTTCAGCAGATCTTGATAATTTTTCAGACAGCACCTTCATTTTAATCATTTTATATTTATAGTTTTCACTCACATATCCACTGTAATGGGAAAGGTTTGTAGAGAATTATGTGCAAACAATTCTGTCCATAGGAGGTGTTTATACAGCCCTATCTGTTGGGATGAAGGAAGAGGCAAGATAGTTCATCCAGGAAGGAAAAACACTAGAAACATTGGAGGGGAATATCTGCTCCACTCAGGCTGCTTTTGGTAAGGACTTGGGCAGAAGTAAATCAGCAAGATATGAGTTACTTTTCATGATTGCTGTCTTGGGTGAAAGAACCAATAGGAATGGGTGTGAAAGGAAAATGGTAGGTCTGAGCTCCACTTACAGACAAAAATTGTTACAGCCATAGCATTAGGTCATTCAGACAGCTCTGCTTGCTCAGAATTGTCAGCATGAGAGTAAGGCAGCCTTGACTGTTGGCTCTGCCTCAAACCACGCCCAGCCCACCTGGAGGGTGTGGGGACCTGAGGACCAAGAGCCAGGTATTGGAAGGAGTGTTTCTAACACTGTTTATCTTTTCTGCACACTGACCACAAACCTACTAGGTTGGCTTTGTAATGTATATGCTTGAAATTGAAGAAAGTTGTATTCAGTTTCACTTCCTAGGTTGTCTGGGAAACACCAAAGTATGTTATAAGTTACTAGGATTAGGTCATAAAACCAGCTTTGGTCTCTGTTCTATTATAAAGAGTTATGAACGTGCAAATCTTTTACCTTCCAGTGACAACTATAGCACTTGTTCCGTTTTTGATGGGGAAAAACTATAAGCTTTGAATGGTGTGTTCCCTAAATGAGATCACAGGGGAGGCCACAGGCTAGCACTTAGAATACACAGTTCCTGAAACTGGGGGATAATTACCTGGTGCTGAGCTGGGGAGGAAGATTGAGTTACTGGCTTTGGTGAATGGCATGGAAGTTGGATCAGGGAAGACTCTGTTGGAGTGAGTACAGAGCCTGGGTATTGATGGCAAGGTAGGATTTTTGACACAGAGGCCAAACCACCATACTGGACTATCAGTCAACCACATTTCTCTCAAGTCTCAGAACTAAGATTTAATTTGCTTTATCTTCCAGAACTAGTGAAGCTAAGTACTGAGCAGGTTACTTACTTAGTTTTTGCTACTAGGAGCTACAGACAGAAGTTTGGGCCCCATCCCAAACAATTGTACATATTTCTGTGGAATGTACCCTTACTTCTGATTAAAGCATTTTTTCCATATCTTTCTTCAACAATATGTTGTTTAAAAATGCTGTGGCATATTTTCCTATAAGTCACATCCAATACCTAAGCAAGCTCCAAAAGAAAGAGCATAATATTTCGGAGAATCCCAAATGGCTTCTTCTTTAGGAAGGAAGAGGGAAAGCAGAGGAAACAGCTTATGTCAGCCATTGGCATCAAAAGGAGGATTGGCTGGAGAAGGTCTTGGGAAGTACTTAGCATGCCTTTAACTTGTAAAGAAAAGGAAGACATATAAGGAGATAGTATCTGACCCTGTGAAGGAAAGGAATGTCCTGTGAGGACAGCCTGGATATTAAGAATGACTTCCAGGTGCATGGCTTAAGTCACTGGACAAGTGAAAGTAGTCTACACACCATTGTGAGGAGAGGTGTGAACAGGTGAAAGTAGTCACACTGTTGGTAGGGACAGGTGTGGATAGATGAATGTAGTCACACTGTTGGTGGGGACAGGTGTGGACAGGTGAAGGTAGTCACATTGTTGGTAGGGAAAAATGTGGTGACAGGGAAGGTATTCTACAGGCTATCACAGGGAGGTATAGGCACATGAAGGAACTCTACAAACTTATCAGGGAGCTTTGTGGAAAGGTGAAGGTAGTCTACAGGTTGTTCCAGGGAGAGGTGTGGGCAGGTGAAGTGCATTCAGAAAGGAGGAGAGCTCACAGCTGTGTGATAGCAAGAGGCATGACAAGGCATGACATCTGAAATCAGAAGTTTGGAAAGTGTTTTTTTATTGTTGTTGTTGTTGTTGTTGTCTTTTTGGGGGTGGGGCGTTGGTTTTGGTTTTCTGTTTCTTTCTGATTTAGAGGTCCAGAAAGTAACACTGGAACCTTCCAGATGGAGCAGAGGTGACAGTGTTTCTCAAGGCTGGCATCAGCAGATGAGATGATTGCAGCAGGGTGAGACTGTGGGGGGCGTGGGCAACACCAGCTGACTGAAGTCCCCATGTGGACTGACCCCTCGCAGTTGGTTTACTGTGGCTTGAAGTTGCCTTCCATATTCAGTCATGTTCCCAACTGGTGTTGCTGCTATGTGGTCTGAAGAATCACAGTCATTTTCTAGGAAATTTATGATACATTGACATAAACACAAAATGCCAATTAAATACGTGGCTTTAGGGTAAGAATATTAAAACTAACACACAGATATGAGCGAATAGAGTTAAGAAATCCTCTTTAGTATTAAAAAATGTAAGATTTGGGTGGGTTTGGGGGATCCTCTGATATACTGGAAGGCTTTGCTGGCTGCCAGTATGCCTAATTAAGAAGGGTGAACATCCATTCACAGCCTGTGGGTGCAGGATCACATTGTCCAAGACAAACATGTCGATGGGAACGTCAGTAAACAGAAAGCTTTCTAAGAACTGACATTGAAATGTCCAGGAATTCTCCAGAAATATGAGCTGTGAGGGTTGTAGAAATAGTTAGCAGCATTTATACATGTATCCACCAGACATACCCAAGAGGTCTGCGAGTAGAAGCGGAATTAAACAATTATGTTTATAACACTCTATTAAATGATGAGGTAGACTTGTATTCAATTACACAGAAATACAATATTTTGTTTAAAAAAATCACAGAAGAGCATTCTGTATAAAATCCATACATTATTCATATTATACCTGTCATGCATACAAGGGAAGAATTCAGGAAAAAAATATATGCATATACTTATACATACATATGTATATATGTGATATAAATATAGATTCAGCTTTTTAATGTATCAATATTTTTGTGTGTGTATGTAGAAGTAGTATTTCTTTTTTTATTGTTGCTTTCTTGTTTATCTATAACAAAATAACAAACAGATATTGCCAGTTTGATTGAATGTTAATAAAAGGAAACAGAACATTGATGGGGAACTCACGGTAGCACTGAATTCCTGAAAGTCATTCCAGGAAGAACAGAGGTTTGCTTCCCCTGGGAGAGCCCACACAGCCAGCTTTCTGCTTCTGCTGTCTCAGAGACCTGTCCCTAGAGTCTCTTAGTCAGCTTCTGGGGTTGTTGCCTCTGACAGTGTAGCATTCCCTGTTGACAGCTGTCTGTAAAATATGCTAGGTCTCAATGCCTAATGATCTTTGAAGGTCATGGGCAGCTTCCTGTGACCTTGTACAAGGCTGGCTTTAAGTTCATACTTTTTTTTGCATTCTGATTTGAGCCTTAGTGGTTATCTTCAGGCCAGTGTTTGGAGGAGAAGCTGTGGCCATTTGTGAACGCAGTTAATTAGAATAACATTTGCTTTTAAATATTCAATATTTGGCATGATTATCAAACCTAAAGGTTATGTTGTTCCTTAAGATAAGCTGTGCTCCAAGGATGTCTGTTGTCTCCCCAGCCTGTGCTGGCTAAATATAGGACTCTGAGGTAGATAGGAAATAACTGGCTCGGGTACTAAGTCTGCTCATTATCATGAAGAAGCTCAAGTCTTCCTTGGCATTATTGACATATGGATTTCCTCTACAGATGACTGACTTGTTGCTCAAAAAATTTCTTGGAACTCGTAGGAGGCAAAGGTCATTTCCGTGAGCACACTAGGAGCTATACCTGGTCAAGGTTGCTCATTCAAGTAGAGCCAGTCCAGCTGGTTTGGGCAAAGACTATTTGATTTCTGTCAGGGGCTGGCATGTAGTCTCAAGTGACTGGCAGGTCGAGCCAATTAGAAGAAACATTCTGCACAGACATCTCAAGCCTGCTAGGCAAGCCACTCAGCCTGCCTCACTGAACTGCACGAAGCAACTGGTCTCTGCTCAGAATAACTTTGCTTCTTAAGGACCTTCAGGAGACATGATCAACTTGCTGGGGCATGGTATACCACAGGGACATGGTGTGGGATGCTATTCATTCACTCTTCAATATCATCATCTGCTTGGAGAAAAGAAAAAGAATTATACTAGTTTGATGGCAAAAAAGGAGGGAGGAGAGTAGGGAGGGGGGTATTCTTCCAACTCAGGCTGAATTTTAAATTATTCCCACACACACCCCCGAAAAACTAATCTGTATCCACAATTTCAGTCAAAAACTCCAGGTCACCATGAAAAATGAGAGATACGTGAATAATATTAATGCTTACACTCCTGAGGCTCAGGATCATGACCTGGGTTTTGAAGGAAACCCGGTTGCTTTGATGTTTCATCCATCTTGCTCTAGAGAAAGCCCTGCTGCTCCCTTTAGCTTTTGCCTCAACCTTGGGCATAAACAAACTCACAAATTCAGCTGCCTGCCTTTTTCTCCTGGCTCATAGCTTCATGAAGGCTGAAAAAAAGTGTGAAAGCCAACTGCTTACTAATGGAGAACTTGTCTGTAGTCCCTTGGATGGATGTCACCATTTCTGAGGCCAGAGAGCCAGACTTGGATGTTCTGGAACACAGACATCTAGACACTTGCTCATTTGTGATTCTTTTCTGTGCTGTGGGGCACTCTCTGAAAATTGAAAATTGGAAGTTTGATAGCTGTGTTCATTCATGAAATTCTATTTAAGTGTTCTGCCCTGTAGATCTTTAAAAATTATCCAAATTTTGATATGCTCCCTCAAGGAAATTATAAGTTGACTAGAACTAGGCCTCAAACTTCAGACTGTCATATTCATTTTGTTGTGTAAGTGAGAGCACACCCTAGATGCAGCTATGCACAAGGGAATGATGGCCAAGGGCTGCATGTCAAGAGCTCAGTGTGTTGGGGGCACCCTGGTGATTGTGACTGCAGTCACATGGATGCTTCAGAATTCTTACACTAGGCCACTAGTGGCTTGTAGGTATTTGCCTTGGCCACAGTGTGTCTCAACTCTACCAGAGTATTCTTCTCCAACTGTTTTCTGAGGGGTTGTCAACTAGGTGCTGGGAGGCCCTGGCTACAAACCAACTTTTCTAACATGGGTTAAGGAAGCTGGCTTAACCTAACTTAGGGCTTTTGGTAGCAGATAATCACCATTTTCTGAGTCCTGAGTCCTGATGGAGAGCCCAGTTGTTGCCACTGACTAAGGAAGTGTTGTAGCCTAGGGGTGCAGAGGTAATTGGCTGCCATAGATGGTTGTAGACATTGCTGTTGAATTGTTTTGCTTCAGAAAAGAAACCCCGGTACAACCCAGAATGCTATAATGGGGACTTTTCTCCACTCAGGTCAGGTTTCTCAATCATAGGCACAATGTTGCTAAGTGAGTGTTATGACAGCACCTGGAGCTGAAATGGAGGTCAGATATGCAGTGATTCTCCAGTGTGTTCCTTCCCATGGTGTTCACCAGAAGCATATATCTGCATTGCTGCTATAAGTCCTTTACCTCTTCCACATACTAGAGTGGGAATGTAAGAAAATGAGATCACAATGAAAACAACTACTCTAATTCAGAGTTTGTTTGCTGCTTCCCATAATCAAATTGAGAACTATTTTCTTACAAAAAGAGATAACAGTTGTATCTGTCTTCTCACACGCTCTACTCTGCCTTCCTCTCCTCTGGCAAACACTCGATGACTTCTATATCATGAGTTCTTTGCTAGGTCCTGGGAGCAGTGGAGACACTGACTGCAGCCCCTTCCTGACACTGGTGTGAGAGGCTGGCTGAACCTCATGCACTCATAATTTAATATATATGTTAGAATAACCTAAAATTTTACAAACCTCGTTAGGTGCTGGGGAAGAAACTGGAGGTGGGAATGAGATTTTAGGTCACAGTGGTAATGATGGAGCTGAAAGAAAGAAACAGAAAGTCCAGAGGGTGAGTGGGGAGGAGGAATGTGCAGCCAGAGTGTAGCAGGAATCTTAAAGTTCTTATTAATAAAAACAAACCCAAGCTAGGTATTAGGGTGAACGCTGGAAGATCAGAGAAGCAGAACAAGCCACAGCTTCCTCACCTTGCCAGTTCCTCAGCTGATCCTGTTTCCTCAGACTGGAAGCCTCTGAATCCTCATATCCGAATGGATCTCAGCTGAACTGCTGCTAGAAGCCTAAAAGCTTAACCAGCCAAATGCTTCTAGTTTCTGGTCTTCACACCTTATATATCTTTCTGCTTTCTGCCATCACTTCTTGGGATTAAAGGCGTGTGTCACCATGCCTGGCTGTTTCCAATGTGGCCTTGAACTCACAGAGATCCAGAGGGATTTCTGCCTCTGGAATGCTTGGATTAAAGGCGTGTGCTACCACTGCCTGACCTCTATGTTTAATATTGTGGCTGTTCTGTCTCTGACCCCAGATAAGTTTATTAGGGTGCACAATATTTTGGGGAACACAATACCACCACGGCAGAGGCATGCACGTGTGTTGGACTAAATTGTGGGAAAGAAAAGGGTGCTCAGAACTCAGTCATTTCTCAGAGCTGGCAAGTGAGAAAAGTGGTATTTGGGAATATGGAAGAGGAAGGCAGAGGACACACATATAAGGTTTGTAAGCCACAGAGAAGAGGTGTGATGCAATCCTGATGACCATGGACATGAATGTGAGGAACTTTAAGAAGTGTGTGTTGAAGATTATTTACACTACCAAGAGAAGACTGAACCAGCAAGACTACACTGGGAGTCCAAATCATGCCAGTCAGAATGGCCATAGTCAAGAATATAAATGATGGACTGGAGAGACAGTTTGGGAGTTAAGAGCACATATTGCTTTTCCAGGGGACCTAGGTTCAATTTCCAGTACCCACATGGCAGCTCACAACTGTCTACAACTCTAGTTCTAGAGAAGCAAATGTCCTCCATGGGCACCAGGCATACACATGGTACATACACTTACATACATGCAAGAAAAACTCTCAAACACATAAAATACAAATAATAAGTCTTTACAAAAGAAAATAAATAACATTCTGGTGAGAATGTGGGGAAGGAGAAACCCTTACGTGTTGCTGATGGGATCTAAATCTGTTCAGCCTCTATAGAAGTCAGTATGGGGGTCCCTCAAAGAACTAAAAATAAAACTACCACATGGACCAGCTGCCCATGGGTTCTTGAACAATTTCTTACCAGACATGAGTTATACTAAATTATTAAATATTAATTCAGGACTAAACCTGGGATGCACTTCACTGAGGTGTTTTCTTCTTAACTTTTAAGTCTCTCTTTGCTGACAAATTATCTACATCAGTTCATGCTTTTCTGTAAAATTCATAGCAGGCTATAGACAACTTGAGGATGAAACTGACTTAACTCAATAGTGTAAGACTATTTGTTTAACTGGACACAAGAAGAAAGAAGAAAATCTCCCCTTCTTCCTTTCTTCCCTGGTTCTCTTTCTCTCTCTCCTTCTCCTCTGACTTAGTGAAGGTTTTTATTGCTGTCAAGAGACACCATGCCTGACAACTCTTATAAAGGAAACATTTAATTGGGGTGGCTTACAGTTCAGAGGCTTAGTCCATTATCATCATGGCAGGGCATTCATTCGGCATGCAGGCAGACGTGGTGCTGGAGAAGAAGCCGAGAGTTCTACATCTTAATCCACAGGCAACAGGAAGTGAACTGAACTAGGCATAGCTTGAACATAGGAAGCCTCAAAACCCACCCCATACAGTGACACACCTCATCCAACAAGGCCATACCTCCTAATAGTGGCTCTCCCTATGAGCTTGTGGGGGCCAGTTACATTAAAACTACCACAACACCCCATCTGTTTTTGTTTTAGCTTCTGTTAGATATTTCTTTTCTCCCATTCTTCTCAATCTGCTTCTTCATAGTAGTTCCAATGCTGTTTTGCAGCAAAGCAATAGTTTTTCCCCACAAGGCCCATTAAGAATATAGTCATCAAAAACCCGATCACTCCTGCCAACACCATGCCCAACTCCCAGGCTTTCCTTGTTCAAACATCCTTTTGCAGCTCAAACTGCTGGCCTGACTCTAACCCATCTGGACCTTATCCAATCCTCAGGCCTAGCTTAGGTCACCCTGCCTGTGCCCAGATCTAGTTGCTAAGTGTCGCTTTCATCCCTCATCAAAGAAGATTCTTTTTTTTTAAAAAGTATTTGGAGGTCATTATAGAAAGCCACAACTGACTGTGGGTGCCCACTCCCAATCAATACATCTACAGCACTACTCCCACCTTATCTCAAGGAATATCACAGACGAGGAGAAGGAAGGGTTGTAGGAGTCAGAGGTCTGGGATATCTACTGCAAGACTTCTGTGTAAGACAGGGAAGCTCTACCCAGGCAATCTCAACAATATGGTTGCCTGAACAAGACCTGAAAATTGATACTGCCGGTCGACATGCCAACACAGAGGGGGAAATCTCAGGAGATCTCAACCTAGATGAAGAACCATAGGAAATCCGTGACTGCTGAGAAGGGGAGAATCAGACTTCCTCGGGTGTGAGCCCCATTACTGATTATCCAATACCAACTGGTCAGTCCTGAACTATGTGTGAGCAACACTAAAACAACTCAGCCGGTTGTACTGAATATTTATAAGCCTATCTGTTCATGCAACAATAATTAAAGTGAAAAGAGAGGGGTACACAGATTTGGAGGGAGAGAAAGGAGGAAAGAAATGATATAAATACAGTACTCATATGAAATTGTCAAAATATTAACTAATTTTGATTAAGCAAAAAGTTGATGATGTTATAATGATTATGATGAGAAAGAAGGAGGAGAGGGAGGAGAAGGGGTGTGGTTGTCAAGACTCTAAATTTCACCTCTGTAAGGAAATAGTAGAGACCTGGCCTGACATTTCTGAATGCTTATTGATCCCCAGTTTAGATTCCAGAAGCTACCGCACATGACTGGGTACACCATGCAGCATTCATACCTGTGCTCTGAGCATCTTTACCTAAGCTAGAGACTCGTGACTGTCCTGCCTACACTACTAATAGACTTCCAGTGTCATGTAAGAGTTGTTAAAGTAAGACATTGGCACATATTTAGGGAAAAATATTTTATATACTCTTTTTTTAACTTAAGAACAAAATAACAGGTAGATGGGGTAAAAATCAAGAAAGTGTAGACATTTCAATTTTTCTATTCATATTCCATTTGAAATAGCCAAAGGGCTCTAAATTTCATTTTTCAAAATAAATGTCTGGACAGAGGCATATAGTGTAATACATCTCACTGCCAGGTAACTTCTTGTTCTTCATTATTAATCCATGAAAAGCGTGTGAAACATAATTGGAAATCTATCACATCAGATTTTACTCTTATCAATTATTAATAGAAGCATGGCAGACTGCTGGAGGAGTTAAGAACTGAGCAGGGACATACATGCCTTTTCAAAATATCCAGAGCTAATGGGAGCATGCCAGTGGGTACTGTTTTCTCTTGGCTTTCAAGGATCTTGTGGACCAACAAGTCCTTCAATAAGGATTTCTGGTGGTAATCTGTAGTAGTTCTCACCCTTACATCTGTAAGGGTGCTGGGCTCAAAGCCAGCTCACAGGAAGCCATTCCCTGCCATTGATCCCCTTCAGACACAGCTTCTGGGCATTCTGGAAATTGACTACTATACATAATATTCTCTGTTCAAGTTCAAGCATTTCATTCTCTGTGGAGAGGGATGCGTTCTAATGAATGCATTCATTTATGGAAAAACTTTTGTTTCTAGAACTGAAACAAGAAGAGTAACCATCACCTGTTGAGTCTAAACATTAGTTGGAGATTTTACACTGATCATTACAGGGAAGGTATTGTTGTTTACTCTGAAATTGCAACCCAAACATTTATCTTGCAGAGTGACTTCATAATATACTCAGGAAAGTGAGCTGGTATCTGAGAAGCCAAGACTGAAAGCCAAGTCACAGGACATTGAAGGCTACGTTCCTGTGACCATTGCTATAGGGCGGTCTGAAGGGAAAGAAAGCCTTTGTGGGATGAATAGTGTAACCACTGTAATTCATGCCAAGAGGTGGCATTTCATCCCCTGTGCAGATGGATGTGCTGCAGTTCCTTGGGAGATGGTAGACCCAGCATTTAAAATCGCAGCAGAGGCAGCTGCTATATCTGCTGAAATATAATTTTGGAAACAAACATTTGAAGGGAGAATTTAAGCATAGTGATTTTTATTCTCTTCCTCACACCATTCTCTCTGTATCTCCATCGTCTAACTCGGGACTTGATAGATTGAGTTGTGTGTACTTTGACTCAAATGAGATTTCTTCTTTAAAAAAATTGAACTAGTAAAGCTTTAGAAACATACTCATAGATCTCCAGTTTCTTAAGAAAATTGGAAAATCTACCAAAACTGAGTTTGCAATTTTCTCATGCCAACAAGACACAAGGGAGAAATCATGGCAGAGCCTCTGGCTGAGTCCAACTCTCCCCACCACCTCACAGACCTCCCTGGACCATGGCTGTCATTTTCCATCTCTGCCCTACAGGATTTCGTTACACCTGGCAACTGCTGCAGGTAAGTGGGCTCCTGATTCAGTCCTGCTATTGACTCTTGTATGAGCTCGGTCCTTAGAAAATGTTGGCAAGCAGGGATGTGTCTCACTATCTGCTCTGCATTGGAGGGCCAGTACTGAGTGCTTGGGAAGATCACCGGTTCTCAGGCTCCACCACATGACAGAATTGACCACAGACTGGTGAGGCACGGATGGCTCAGCCGAGAGCTGGCGTATGTCAGTAGCTGGGGTTGTTCCAAGAGTCTACGTGTCAGACACTGACCCTAGCTGCTTCTGGTGGTGGTCCTTGTCTTGAACATGTGTCTTGTTTTCAAACAAAGTAAAACAAGTTGTTTAATTTTTCTGGAATTTTCATAAGGCATTGTCAACATTTGATTTCTAATGGTCTATGGGGTAGGTGGAGGGTCCTGGTGACACAGGAAATGAACATTACCTTCTGTTATGGTACTTTTCTCTGGAATGTTCTTTTTTATAGTGGATCTTTGAAGATGATTTTGCACTGTCACCAATTCCTGTTGTATCTGAAAACTGAGGGCCATTCTGTCCCCAGCAGATGCTTTCATATCTGCTTGTCTGGGTGCTTTTCACAGATGGCTGGAACCACCTCTGACTCACACTTTGAAATCTACAGAAACTAAAACGTGTTGAATTGAAAAACAGTCTGGTAGTTGTTTATTGTATTTTTTTTCATTTCTGGTCTTTTCCCACCATGTGTGGCTCTTTTTCCCCTTATGTTCTGTTTCTTGTGTTTTTAATGATCACTTTGAAGCTATGTTTCCTTATCCTGTGTCATTCTTCAAACATATGGGGCATACTCAGATCTTTTGTCTTGCAGCTTGGGTAAAGAGAGGAAGGGGAAAAGGACCTGAGGCCTTAAGAAAAGTAAGCCAGGTATGGGATGGACTTCCAGCCTAACACAGAAACCTGTGCAGTTAGAATCCTTGATATAGTTTTCCCACACTGAAAGGGGCTGTAAGCATTCTCTTCTAGAGATGGCTTCTTAAGCCTCATCACATCTAATAGAAAAGTTTTCAAAAGAATCAGAGAAGCACAGACTATATTGGTTTACTGCTTCATTTAATTTGAGTTCTTAATGAGACAAGGATGTGAGTGACTAGCATGAGGGAAGACCAACACTGGTTTCTGTTATTTTTTTAAGGTAGCAGACATTTTTTTGTAGCTGTTTTAGATTAACAATATTCTTCTAGGCAAAAATCATCCTTGTTCTAGAACATATGGGGAGCAAAATGCAAATATGTGTTAAAAAGTCGAAGGCTGGAGGCAGTTATTTATTGAATTTCGACCTTGCATTGGGTTCCACATAAGTCATAACATTGTCATCTATCAAAGTAACTTTGATTTCTATTTATTTATAAAGGTGTGTGCTCTTATAAGAAATCTCATTATTTAAACATTAAATTTTATGAAGGAAAAAATGTGGGTAATGACAAATGATTCTGAGCACAAACCTGTTCCTTATATATTGAGGGTTCAACCTGATGCATTTACATTTTCATGTAGGTCCTTAGCCATTTGACTGAGGAGTGGGACAAGGCAGAGACTTGGAACTCAAACCATTAGTATTTCAAAATGAAAATAAAGGATCTGAAATCCTAGAATGAGTTTATGGTGGTTTATAACTTGGCATATAAAAGCCATTCCCCCCCCCACAGGATTTTAGAAACATACACATACTAGGACATCTAGGGAAGGCAAGTGTAACTTGAATTCAACGTAAGAAATCACTTAATGGGATGCTGACTGCCAGGAGAGCAGAGGCACGACAGCATCCCTGAGTTTTCTCTCTGTGGTGCTGTTCCAGCTCTTGCTGAGGAGGCGTAGCACCCACTTTTAGCACTGTGCACTAACATTTCAGGACATCATCAGCTCAGTCTTACTCATGGAAGAAAAAATCTCAGGCTGTCCGCACTCCTTTTCTCATAGTGTTTTTTTCGAAGATGGAATGAGATGTATTAGGGCACTGGTGTCCAGACAGGAAAAGACTTTATGTTTGAGCTGGCTGGCCTTGCTAGGTGCCCTTACAGAAAGGCTCCAGTAATAGGATCTTAGGGATAGGAAGATGGTGGGGTGATCGGCTTGTTTCCTTTTGTACAGTGAAGCATTCCTTGAAGACATGATGAAGGTGTCTAAGCAGGGCTTAGCTCCGCCCCCCATGTGACATTAGGATCAACACTCTCCTGAGACAGGAATGAGGGCATGTGCTGACAGAGGGGACACAGAGAACTGGTGGCCTATCTGCCTCCAGCCTTGAGTCAGTCTTACTGCCTTAGGTCCCTTTCCTCTAAGCTGGAAGACCCATGCACCCTCTCTTTGCTCCTCCTCCCTTCTTCCCTATTTTCTTAACAAACACAGGAAGGAAATCCAATGATTCTCAGAATCCAGCATGAGCTCTCAGCTTTTGGTCCTTAGAGTAGTTGGCACCATGATCAGCAAAAGGTAAAGAAGCACAAATTATTCCCCGAGATAGGACAATTAACTCTTCTAGGACATAGGAAGCTGTGTGTGTCTTTGTACCTGTGTGCATGCATTCATAAAAAGCAATTGTTAAAGGGTGTCTCAAAGCTCTTCATTGTCCTATATGAGTAATGCTTCATTTACTTTAGGAAAGTCTTATTGGGAGATTCTAATTGTAGTCTAGCTAGAGTCCATTGAAATCTTTTTATGCTGTTTATTCTTGAGTCTCAGGATTACCAGCTACCTCAACAAGTCATGTTCAGTCTTTAGATAAATGATGATACTTAACAATATATTTGATTTTTTTACATGTTCTTGCTCTCATAACAATGCTTTACAACATAGATCTGGTTTCAGAAGCATGAGAATGAAAATTGTATTATCCTAGTACTAGAAAAAATAAATGCCTACCACCAGGAGTGTATACAGAAAGAAACAGGTTCTATCTTAGTCTATCCCAGGGATGCCAGGATGGAGCGTGGATCTGTGTCCTTATCTACCTGCATCACGCTCTTTCACTATGAGAAGAGTCAGAGCATGTTTATTGGTATCAGGTCTTTTTAAAATAGTTTTTCAGATTCATTTTAAAGTTTTTGCTAATTTTTTAAGATATAAACAAGTATTTCATGCCCTAATATTCACAATGACTAGAATAATTTCTAGCTTGCAATAGTGATATTGTCATCTAGAATGACCTCTTTTGAACAGAAAGTTAGTTTGTGTAGTCGTCCACTCCTGTTATTCTACAGGCCCTAAGTGGGCCATATCTCTGTGTAGAAGACGTATGAAGGGCTTACTCTTGGGGAGAAGCTATTCTATAGTTTCATAGCCTTCAGACTTTCTCTGTGTGTACCTTACCTTTCTTCATAATGGGGAGCCTGAGGACATGCTTTACATGCAGTAGGACATGGGTTGCACTGAGGCAGAAAAACCTCCAGCCAAAATTCATTCTCAGCTTCCAGTTTGCCCTAGTTTAGGAAAATGAGTCCACCAAAGACAGTGAAACACACCTTTGCCATGCCTTTCATTTCCTTTGCTCTCGGGGTTTTGTGTCTGTGTCTCTCCATGTTCCATAGTAATTAGCTCTTTTTGGGAAGGCAGTTTTTATGTTAGCCCATATTCTGTCTCCTGAAAACATTCTCGCTATTTCCAATACCAGAGGCCATCTCTGTCCTGTGCTACATGCTGAGCAGCTGACCTTAAGATAGAGTGATCACCTTGGGCTCTTTCCTGGATCCATGTCCTTATATGGAGAAGAGGGAGGCAAAGTAACGAGAGAGATGGAATTATGAAAGAGGTGGACAGCCATTCTTACCTGTGAGGATGGTCAGGGCCACCAGACAAATGTGGGTGGCACCATGACTCTCCGTTGAGCTGTCAGGGTAGGGCACAGACGGCCTCATGGTTTTTTCCCTTGAACTGCAGAGTGAGACTCAGGCCCCATGGACAGTTCCTTGATCCTATAGAGTGAGACATTGGCTTGTTCAATCTTGACTTTGATCCCATGGTAGTATGCCGGTATTAGAACTCCAAAACTGTCAGGTGACACTGTGTCATTTTACAGCACCGAGTGTGTGAAAGTTTGTTTCAAAGGCAACAGGAAATTCATACAGCTGTGAAGTCCCCTCAAGACAATTCCCAGCAGTCTGTTTTGCCAGTTGCCATGGCCACACGATATGCTAGTTTCATCTCCACAACCCCATCTCTTTGGAGTTAACCTCTTTCCTTCTTGCTTTATACCTTGGTACATAAGTGGCCCAATGAGAAAGACAAGACAGAGAAATATCTGCAAGCACAAATCCCTATCACAGAGCAAGGAAAATACTTATAACCCACACCAGTGTGTGTGTGTGTGTGTGTGTGTGTGTGTGTGTGTGTGTGTGTGTGTGTGCATCCATGCCCACACACAAATTTTTTTTCAACTTGAATTGGGTAAGAAGAATTTGTAAAACTGGCACCAAACAATTTCTTTTAAAAATTTATGATTTTAAGCCAAATGAGGCAATAGAAAATGTACTCTCCTGCCAGCCAACCAAAACAGAAGGGGCAACACGGCTGTAAAAAGCCTGCTGTTGTAGGAAGCAGCTCAGATAATGACCTGAGGCTGAAAAAAGGCTTCTAGAAGCAGTATTGAAATGATGAGACTGCCCGACTCTGGCTAACATCTTTGAATTTACCGATGGAGCACCCAATGGAAGTATGAGATTCTCTTATTTGATAAATGTTCTACCCTGAAGATCTTTGTGTGTGTGGTTGTGTGTGTGTGTGTGTGTGTGTGTGTGCAGCACATGTGTGCATATGAAGGCCAGAGGTTGGGTTGATCATGTGTCTTCCTCAATATACATTTTTTTTTTTTAAGACAGGTCTCTCATTGAACATAGAGCCTGCTTCTTTGGTTGGCTTGCCTGGCCTGGCAAGCTCCTGAGATCTGCCTGTCTCCACCCTTGCCAGCCTGCCCTCCATTGCTGGGATTATAAAGCCATGCCACCATACCTAGACTTCCCCCTGTGGGTGCTTGAGATCTTAACGCAGGTCTTCATGTTTGCCGAGTAAGCTCTTTAAACACGGAGCCGTTTCCTCAACTCTGAGCCTTGAATTTAAATGAATTTCTAGAACATGCCAGATGCTAGCAATAAAGTTTGCCCCAGGGGATTGTAGGAAGATAGCACTTCATACTTGCATAAGTTTCCTGGTGACATTTGTAACAATGTTATCACAGATTTAGGAAATGCTAAAGAGAATATAGTATCTTTTTTAAGCGCTTCTCGGTGACTTTGCCCATGAGTTTAGGGATTGTTGCATTTGATTTATTCAGATTTTTTATACAGATGATAATTACTTCTCATGTTTGTAAGTCTGATATATTAGATTTTTTCTTAATTTCTTTAAGTACTTTGATTTTGCTTGCTGTTGTTTTCATATTTGGTGGAACAGAATATATTAATCTCTAAGGGTGATTTTGAAATGTTTAAGGGAACCCATTCAACCAAGTGTCTAGGTGGTTTAACGGTTCCCAAACAAGATCTCTTAAGCTCTTAGTATCTAAAACTTGTAAATACATTGATCACTAATGAAAAGGGAAATAAATGTTATTCTTACATTAGTCTATTAATTCAAAAGATTGGTGATGTTTAAGCTAAAGAAAGGTTAAAGTGTAAAGAGAAATTAAGTTTTGAGGTTTATTATAGTTCTGAGCTAATTATTTATAGAAAATAAGCTATTGATAAATAGGTATTTTTTTCTTTTAGTTGCTCTACACAACTAAAACCTTTGTCATTATAACACAGAGAGTGAAGGAAGAACATATTTTGACATGCTTTGAACACTCCATCTTCACAAGACTCATGTGTTGAGTGTATCTGGCCCATGGTCGATGCTGATGCACAGGCTCAGAGCAGTGCTGGAGTGCAGGTGTGGTCAGTACTGCTGTTAGCAGAGGCCATTATTGTGTCCTTATGCCTGATTCACTGTTGTGTATTCATGCATCTGTCTGTTTCAATATATGCACACATTCCTGATCATTGTTCTTTTCTATCACTTTACTCAGGAGAGGAAAAAGGAAAGAAAAGAAATATAAAAACTAGTAGAAATTTAAGACACTGGCTGCTTTTCAGCAGACACATGTTTAAGTATACACACACAGCTCTGGGCAAACCTAGAAAGGTTCATATTTTGACCATCTCTTCAGGGAGAATTCTAAAACAAATTCTATCTAAACATGCAATCTGGCTTTCCTTCCCACCTGCTGGGGTCATGGACATGCACCACCATACCTGGCTTCTTTGTTTTGTTATTTGAGAATTTCATATATGCATACATAATATCTTTTAATCCTTTGCACTTCTGCATTTCCTCCCTTCCAATTTGTTCCCAATCCCTCAACACCGTTCCCACCCAACGTTATGTATGCTTAAACCCGCTGAGTCCATTTTGGTGCTTCCTGTGTGTCTATGGGACCATCTACTGGAGTGTGTCCTTCCAGAGCCTATGCTCCTGAAGAAAACTGACCCTTCCTCCCCTAGACCATCACATCACCAGCAGCTGCTCTGGGAAGAGTGAGACTTTGTGAGCCCGTCTCTGATCAGAGCTGGGAGACTGGCAGGAGTGATCTTGTACAGGTCTTGTGCGTGTAGTCCCAGGACGATGAGTTCATATGTATAATGGCATGCTTCACAAATATTTTGCTGCAAGCATCTATTCCCTCTGTCTCCTACAATCTTTCTGCCTTCTCTTCTGCAATAATCTCTGAGACTTGAAGTTACAGGGTATGACATAAATGTCCTACTTAGAGCTGAGCACTCCATTGTCTTTTGTTCTCTGCACACTGGCCAGTTGTAGGTCTCAGAACTAACTGCCATCTCCTGAAAGAAAAATGAAACTTCTCTGATGAGGTTTGAAAGATGTAGTAATCTATGGATATAAAGATAAGAACTCAGAGGGCAATTAATTATTATGTCCATTTAGCAGAATAATAGTACTAGATTTTCCTTTAGGGTCCATGATGACCTAGCCCAGATTTTAGGCCCAGTTAATGGTACCAAACATGAATTTTATCTTGTGGAGTGGAATTTAAATCCAATTAGAAAGTGGCAGTTTGCTCCTGCAACGTTACTGCTGCTATTGCACCAATGGGCATATGTTGCCAGGCCAGGTATTGCAGCCTGCAGAGTTCACAGATAGGTAATATTGATTATTTTTCTCCTCTAGTAGCATGCACAGACCTTTCAGCACAATGTAAGCTAGCCAGTAGGGATAAAGCTTCCAGCTGGGTACCAGCTGGATTTCTCCATGTCCTGTGACTAAAGTGTGTGGTATCTTTAGTACCCATGTCTTACTGTCAAGTTATGAATGACCTCTCATTTTAAAGTAATTCCATTTACATGTGCACGCATATACTTTAGGAAGCTTTGACAATAGTAAGTTTCTATGTGGCATTTTCAAAGGCCGTTGGTGTTAGACATCTCTCCCCAAACCCCCTCCTTTACTTTGCCCTCCCGTGTCCTCTCCATTTAACTCTTTCAGTCATTGCTACCATTTCTCCTTCATCCCACCTGTGTCCCACTGTCCCTCCCTTGAAACGCCCCTCCCATGACCCCTTACTAGTTTCCAGTGTTCTGTGGGTATTTCAATTAAATGCATACTGAAGATTCAAAGCTGAAATCTACATCTGTCAGAAGATATGTGGTGTTGGTCTTTCCGTGTCTGGGTTACCTCATTCAGAATGATTATTTTCATCTCCATTGATTTACGTGTAAATTTTCAAAATTCCCTATTTCTTATAGCTGAATAATATTCCATTGTGTGTTTGTTCAATATTTTCATTATTTATCCATTAAGGGACATTTGAGTTATTTCCATTTCCTACCTATTGTATACTGAACAACAACAAATGTGGATAAAAGCACATGCTCTTGTAGTAGGATATAGATAGAGAATTTGGAGAATATGCCTAGGAATGGTGTAGCTGGATCATAGTGTAGATCTATATATGGAGAGCTTAGATGAGTCTCTATGTGGGTTTCTGTAGTGGCTGAACCTTTTTGCAGTCCCACCAACAGTGACTAAGGATCCCCTTTTCTTTATTTCTGTGCCAGAATTCATTGTCATTTTAAAATCTTTTAGATTTTATTTCTTTTGTATGTGTGTGTGCTTGAGTGTATGTACGTGCATCATGTGTGGGCATGATTCTTTTATAGGCATCAGAGGAGGGCGTCTGATACCCTGGAACTGGAGTTACAGGTAGTTGTAAGCTTCTATACGGTTCTATGGGAACCAGATCTGGACCTTCTCTAAGAGCAGTGAGTGCTGTTAGCTGCCGAGCCATTCTCCACCCTGTCTTTTTGTGCTTTTTCTTTGTTAGCCATTCAGACTCAGGTGAGACAAAATCTCAAAGTCATTTTCATTTGTATTTTCATGATAATTAAAAATGCTGAATATGGTTTTAAACATTTCTTGGCCACTTGTATTTATTCTTTAGAGAACTCCTTAGCTCCATATCCCAATTTTTACTGGGATTGTTTGTTGTTACTTATTTTTTTGAGTTTTCTTTACATTCAGGTCACCAACCCTCTGTCAGATGTACAGCTGGTTGTTGTGGAATAGAATATTTGTTTAACTATGTAAACAAGTGTTGCATTTGTTTATGCTGCATCTGTTTAACTATGTTAATATGTTTTACTGTTTCACCTTGCCTGCCTAAGGCACCTGGTTGGTCTAATGAAAAGTTAATGGTCAACAGCCAGACAGAGGCAGAATAGGCAGGGCTGGCAGGCAGGAAGAAAAGGGGAGCCAGTCAGCCAGCAGGGTTGGGGGAACAGCCTGCCGGAACCAGGCAGCCAGACACAAGGAAACAGGAAAGCAGGGTGGCCAGTACATAGATCAGGTAAATGAACCTCGGAGCAGCATATAGATTGATGGAAATAGGTTAATTTAAGTTAAAAAAAAAACCTAGCTAGAAACAAGCCTAAGCTAAGGCTGAGAATTCATAATAATAAGTCTCCATATCATGGTTTGGGGGCTGGCGGTCTGAGAAAGCCTGCTACAGCTGGTAACAATTTTTCCCTTTCTGTGGGCTGCCTTTTCACTCAAGTCATAGTGTCATTTGTTGTACGTTGTTTCACGAGGCTTCATTATTATTATTAATTCTCAGCCTTAATGTTCTCATTAGCTATTGGAGTCCTGTTCCTAAATTCCTTTCCTATACTTGTAAGTTGAAGTGTATTCCCTACTTTGTCCTCTATCATATTCAAGGTAACATGTCTTATGTTGACTTTCTGATCCACTTTGAGCTGAGTTTTACACAGGTGAGAGATGAGGAACTAGTTTCATTTCTACAAGCAGCTATCCAGTTTATCTAGGAAAACTTGTTGAAGGTGCTGTCTTTTATCTAATGTACATATTTGACTTCTCTAAAAAGATGAGGTGGCTGTAGGAGCCCAGGATTATATGTTTGTCTTCAGTTCCTCTCTAGTGATCAATATGTGTGTGTTTATGCCAGTACCATGTTGCTTTAATTGCTATAGCTCTGCAGAATAACTTGATATCTGGGATGGTGATAGCCCCAGTAGTCTTTTTCCTATTCAGGATTTTCTCACTATCGTGAGTCTTATGTTTCCAAATGAAATTTGTGATTACTTTTCCAAAGTCTGTGATGAGTTGCATTGTAGTTTTGATGGGCATTTATATTGAGCATTGCTTTTGATAAGATGGCCATTTTTCATAATATTAATCCTACCAATCCATAAGTATGGGAGGCCTTTTCATCTTCAAGTGTTTTCTTCAATTTCTTTCTTCAGTGTCTTAAAGTTTGCAACTTGTTTGAGGCTATGGTAAATGGGATTGTTTTCCTGATTTCGTTTTTGGTATGTTTATTGTTAATATATAGGAAGACTACTATTTGTGTTAATTATATAACCTTCTATTTTGCTGACTGTGTTGACTGGCTGCAGAAGCTTTCTGGTGGAGTCTTTAGCATATTTTATGTATAGAATCATGCCATCTGCAAATAAGGATATTCATACTTCTTTGTTTCCTATTTATATCCCCTTGATCTCCTTCAGTTGTCTTATTGTTCTAGCTAAAACTTCAAGCTCTATATTGAACAGGAGTGGAGAGAGAGGACATCTTTGTTTTGGTCCTGATGTTAGTGGAAATACTTTGGCGTTTTCTTTTTTTCCTTTACCATGCTGTTGATTGTGGGTGTGGTGTACATTGCCTTTATTATGTTGAGATATGTCCCCTGTATCCCTTGTTGCTCCAGAAATTTTGTCAGTAAGGAATGTTGGATTTTGTCGAATCTTTTCTTCTGCATCTAATGAGATAGTCATATATTTTATTTCTTTGGGTCTATTTATATGGTTGATTACATTGGTTTGATTTACATATGTTGAATCTTACTTGAATCTCTGGATAAAATTTACTTGATCATAGTTGGTGATGATCTTTTTAATGTTTTTTTAATTTGCTTTGTAAATATTTTGTTGAGTAGTCTTGCATCTATATTCATCCTGGAGATTGATCCATAATTCCTTACTTGTTGTTGTTATTGTTTGGTTTTTATTTGGTTTTAATATCTGGCTTTCATAAAAAGAATTTGGAAGTGTTTCTTCCTTTTCTATTTTAGAGAACTATTGAGTGCTGGTGTTAATTCCTTGAAGGTCTGGTAGAATTCTGCACTGAATCCATCTGGTGTCTGGTCTTTTAGTAGTTGGGAAATTTTTAAATTGCTGGTTCTAGCTCATTGGTGGTTATGTGTCTGTTTAGATTATTTACTTCACTTTGATTTAACTTTGGTCAGTCATTTGCATCTAGGAAGCAGAGGCTCAGAGAGAAGGTATGACTTGCTTAAGACTCCTCAACAGCTTTCCCAGAAGTGAGTTTTCTGCTTTGTGCTTGAGCTGGATGCAAGCAGTAATAACCTCTCCCAGCCATGTATAAGGCTTTTGTCTAGAATGAAGCTGACTTATCTCCCATTTGTGATATGACAGGACCTGTCTCACAGTGCGCCCTTCCCACCTGATTTCCACATGGGAAGGTCAGGTGGTTCTGGCTACCTGAATCCCAAACCAGTATTGACTCTAATATAAGAATCATATTAGGACATTAATATCAGTTCAGTTTTCATTCCAGATGTTGTTTCTGTCCTCAACCATGTAGTCTGTGTCCTGTTGAAGTGACCTTTGGGTTTTGTGAAATAAGCCACTTCTGATAGCTATCACACTCTTTGCTGCCTCTCTCCCAGCATCTGACCAGGCCCAGGGAGCAAATGCTGAGGAATCAGACCTGCTGGCTGTGGTGTTCATTAGTCCCTAAGCTGTTGAAAACTGAACATCCCTCTATGCTTATTCTAGCTCTGTCTTTGTGTTAACCTCTTTGGAATCTGCCAGTGACCATGTCAGAGGAGCAGCAGGTGGCAATTGAAGTTCAAGGTGTCAGCCCACCAGGAGGCAACTCTCAGATAGGCAAGACCTCGAGACCACAGACCCCAAAATGTCTTTTGTTTTAGCTGTGCCTTTACATGTTTGCTGCTTCTATTTTTCTGTGGTATCTGGCATGGTGTGAATGGGTGTGGGGAGATACCCACTGCCTGTAATAAAGTACATTTATCTCATGGAAATATTCCATTCTACTGGGAATTCTTACCTGTGGATTATTATGAAGATGATTTCTTTCTAAGATATGTCTGATTGATAATATTAATGTTAGTTTAAATAGAGTTTTGATAATTTAAAGTACAAACAAGGAAGTGTCACACAACTAGAACACATGAGTTTCTATTGAGGAGCCATATAGACTGTGGCTTAGGTTAATGATTAATAAAAACAATTGAGTCCTGGTAGACCAACTAGGTTAAATTCTTTTAACCTTAATGTCAGAAGATGTGCTCATAGGTTTTGGGGTGCATAATAGCTGAAACAAAGCTTTGAAAGTAACTTAAAGTTAGAATGAGATGTTTTTGTCAAATAACTTGGAGGTGAAAAGCCTAAGAAAATAATCTAAAGTTTTAGAAAGGCACATAGTTGGATGAGGAACTCATTAAGGTCAGGGAACAAGAACAAAGCAACCCAATTATCATTAGCTGACTGTGTTTCTTGCTAAGATTGGTTGAAGACCAATTAATTCCTTATACCCGTTTCTGCCCTCAATCTCCTGATATAAGAAACTATTGATGAGTGGGCATGCACCATAAAGATTTAAAGTAGAGCTGATTGATTGTTTTCATGTATAAAAGTTTAGGTTTGTGATTCCTTTAAGATTCCTTATAAGATTACCTTTTAAGATAAGTAATAAAATAATTGGCTCTTTCTTTGTAACTGCAAAACACAACTTGCCAGTAAAAGACCTGACTGAGAAGAATATCTTGCTTGCCTACACGGTTAATGTATAATAAATTGCTTGAGTATGAATGTATGTGGGTTCTTGGGATAATTGGTTTTTGCTTATAGTATGTAAAATGTTTAATCATATAAGGGATATGGAAAACATGCTGTTTTTTAATTTGTATTCATTGTAATCATTCATTTGAAAAACAGAATGTAACCACAATGTAATTTTTATATTGTGTGAAAGATTTTGCTGGGGTATATAGCTAAAAGGGAAAGAATAATGATAGAGTTAAAATGAGTTAGGAGGAAAACATCAGGAATGAGAATGAAAGAACTAGAAGGGAAATATCAAGAATAAAGATAAAGTTAGAAAGACAACATCAAGAATGAGAGAAGGAAATCACCAGGAAAATGAAGAATAGAGAATGCAAAAGAAGAATAAAAAAAGGTCTGAAGGAAACCATCAAGACAGTGTGTGAGCATCTTTTCCCCTAACACCCTCAGATAGGAAGGTCTAGTACACTGACTCTATGTGTTTCTCTTTGAGCCCTGTGCTGCTGAAGGCTGGTCCAGGCAGTGACAGGAATCCACTGAAATATCCACCCATTAGTCCTTTCGAATATAAGGACTATGCAAGTTCCTTTTGTTCATGACCCAATCGCAAAGTTATCAAGTTCAGTTTGGGGACCCTATTTGCATACCTCAAGTGTCTTCTTCTTAAAAATCATCTACATTTAGATCAATTTCCTGCTTCCCCTTTGCTGCAATAGATCCATCCACATCCTTCTGAGTCTAACTGGAACCAGAGCAGAAGATTGTCCCTGCAGTTTAGATCACATGCTCAGAAGCACCTTCATTATTTCTATTTAAGCCACTTTGTTTGCATTCTTGGGAAACGCTTTGAGAAATTTCAAGCTCTTTCACCCCTATAATTTTGGCTCAGTTTGTCAGAGTTCTGAACAGAATGTGTAAAGGTGAATTCACTTCTTTCTGTTTCTTTTCTTTTCTTTTTTTTTTTTTTTAAAAAATGCATCCTGCCTCTACTTATACAATCTTCATTTGCTCTGGGATTTAAATGGTTTTATAAGCCTTTCTTATCTGTCCCTAAACTTTGTTATTTCCTTAACTTTTGATGGTACATCCCATCATTCTTTTACCTTTGTTTTTCTTGTCCTTGATCCTAGAAAAATGTAGATATCAGGCCCCTCATGCATATCTCTTTCTTCATGTTACCTTAACTTCTAATCCAATTGGAAGATCTCTGGGAAGAAGAATAAAGGGATAGTCAGCTGCCTTTATACTGTAACTCTTTTCTGCTTCAATTGTGTAAATTCTGGTTTAAAATGCTACCCATCAGTTTCTACAAAGACAAACCTTGTGTTTAACGAAAAAGCAAAATGATACTATTCCCTTTACCCTTCTTTATAATAACTAGTGTGTTTGTAGTAGGAATGTGGAGCTAAGAGTGCAATGTCTATCCAAGTATATAGTGCATGTAGATTCATTTTCCTAAGGAATATATAGCATATTTCTTTACTTCACCACCCAGTACTAGGAAGCCAGGTATGTCCTGTTCTGTCCACAGGCTGAAAGTTATTTTTTTCCTCAGGAAATCTGACCATAGTCAGTCAGGATCTGAATAAGAGAGTCCTTCACATTCCTGTAAAAATTGCTCAGGATACCAGGCAGTGGTGACACATGGCTTCAATCCCAGCACTCAGGAGGCAGAGCCAGGCAGATCTCTGTGAATTCAAGGCCAGCCTGGTCTACAGAATGAGATCCAGTACAGGCACCGAAACTACACAGAGAAACTCTGTCTTGAAAAAAATTTGCTCAGGCCAGTGATATGAGTGGGAAAGGAAAAATGAGATGGGAGACACTGGAAAGGGTCTTATGAGGAAATCCTATGGTGAAAATAGAACCAATTCCATTAAAAACAATTTGCTCTCCACTTACCCATGCTTTACCAATGCTTTCTAGAAAACTGCTTTCTAACTATCAATGAACCAGAACTAGCAAAGGGAATTATCGATGGCAAAAAAAAAAAAAAAAAAAAAAAAAAAAAACCTCACAATCTTTGCAAATTAGAACTGTAAAAATTAGCTTTGTAAGGCAAAGAACTGACATGGAGTGAACTGGAGAGGTGGGGAAGAAAAACATCTTTCCTAGTGAAATAATAGTCAGAAAAAAAAATGACAATAGCCAAACTCAGAGCAGGCACTGGTACAAAATATGTCCAGGTCCTGCTGGGACCATGGGAGGGGTTTGTTGGGGGACACTGAGGCAAGAAACTACTCCCAGGTCTGCTAAGGGATTGGTATAAAGCTGGTGTGGGGAAGCTTCAATTAGAGGTGATCCTCTCTGTGAATTCCTTCTGGCACACAAAGTGTCATGTTGCACATGATTCCACCTTCAAATAGTTCACACTTTTCATTGTGTGCTAACCTGTTTCCCCTCACTGGGATCTGTGTCAGCTCCATGCAGCTCTTTCTGTCCAGTGAAAAATAGAGGCCATGTGACTCCCTGGTGGTCATACTTGATGTGAGGCAGTAGTTTCCTTACAGACCTATGTCCAGATTCCTCACCCACTGAGTCTCTGGCTTCTTTTTTTTGGGGGGGGGGTGTAAAGTTATTGTCCTCTAGTTTCAGTCCTGGAAAATTTACGGATCGGTATGATTGATGCCAGAATGATACAAAGTACTTCTAATGGCCCGCATTTGAAGACTCAATTTGAGGGCTAAAGAGATGACCTAGTGGTTAAGAGTACTTGTTGTTCTTTCAGAAGCTTCAATTTTCATTCCCAACACCATTGTGTAGGTCAGAGCTCCCTGTAACACCTACTCCAGGGATCTGATGCTCTCTGCCTACTGTGGGTACCTGAATGCACATGGTGTGTGTGTAGAGACCCGCAAAGGTTTCCTAGTGAGAACTTACTCAGGGTCTGAGAATCTGAGCTTGCTTTATTCAGCAGGGCTGTATAAGGGGATGATTTGACCATGGGTGTGGTTACTAGGTGTTTGGAAGGGTCTATACTTGTCTATGTGGTATGCTTTGATCTAGTAAGGGGGAGGTCTTTTGCCCCACCCCTTGACATTGTTATAAAAAGCTCTTTTGAATAAACAAAAAAGGCCTTTGTGTATTGACCCATGTCCTCCCAAAACTTTCCTGTGTTTTTATGTTTTTATCTTTCTTCTCATCAACTAGGTCTCTCTTTCTACCTAATATTTTCTTATCCCTCTCTCCTCCTCATAAGAACCCTTGAACAGGTGGGAGATGGTGCCAGAACTTGGGACTTGGGTACAGAGGATAAGTAAGGGAGAGAAGGGGGCACTGTGGAAGCAGTTGGACATGTCCAGTTATGAATTAAGGTTAAGGTAGTGGTATTCTATTCTTTGGGAATAAAACTATATAAAGATAAAGCAGAGTGGCTAAAAGTTAAGCCAAAGCAAGTAGTGAAAGTTAGGCTGCCACAAGTATATTTCTCAGTCTCTATTTCTCTCTTCTCTCTCTTTCAGCTTCCATCTACTAAATTAGGTGGGAATATAGGGTTTAGGTATAGGGATATTGTATAGGAAGAAACTTAGGGTAAGAGTAGAGTTTCCCTAGTGCTAGAACTGGTGCACTAAAAACAGCATCAAGGAACAAGGAACAGGAACAAGCAGCCACTGTGGACTTAGCAGTCTGAGAAAGAGAACCTGAGATGGGGCAGGGAAATAGCAAGCAGGTGTTTGAATATTCACTTGTAGAGAGTTTGAAAATTAGGGGAATTAAGGTAGAATGGCAACAAGTACAGAGGTTTTTAGAGTTTGTAGAGGAGTTGTGTCCTAGGTTTTCCAAATATGGGACTCTGGATGCAGACTCTTGGGGAGAATCAGAGTCAAAATGCGGCATCATTATGAGGAGCATGGGCCAGAAATAATCCCAGAGGAAGCTTTTGGCCTCCAGGCACTAATTCTGGATGGTTTGGATCTGAGTCCTGAGCAGCTGGGGGAAATTTTTCCTGAGACAGACATAGGTAAAACAAAACCTTCTGCTCCACCAGAGCTGCCATTAGAAAGGATGCTTCTACAAAATTGTTCAATCAGGGTCAGTCCCCTCTTTGCCATGAAGCCAAGTTTAAGGAACAGAAGTCTTGGGATGTGACAAGGGAGGAACTGAAGGGCTTGAGAGACTTAGTAATTTTTCTTTCTCAAAAATTGGCAGCTCTTCATGTCTTCCAGAAGGTTACCTTCCCAGAAGGGTACTCATCTTCCTTCTGTAGTGGTGAAATTAGATTCTAAATAGCTGAGCAGAAAGCTTTTCAAAGAATTTTACAGCAGCTCAGTATGGTAATTCCACCTTCACCCTAGGGCAGCCCTCCTAAGGAAGGCTACCAAAAAATGCAGAGACTTGTTTGGACTGGGTTGCTGCACTGAAACAAGTTTTGGTAAAGGGACCGCTATAGATTCCAGAGCTGCTAACAAGTTAGGCTTTGGTTTCAAACTTTCAGGGGAACTTTAAAACTGGTCTTAGAACTGACTTTGAACTTCAAACATCAGAAATGGAACAGATTTTGATTTCACCTACAATTTTAACTATGATGACTCATAATTCTTGTACCTTCTGTCTTGTTAGAAGAAAATGTAAATAGTTCTATTAAGGGATCACTTTTGGATGTTTGCTAAAGTTTGTAAAGTGTAGATAGTTTTTTGCAGTTTTTTTTTTTTTTTTTTTTTTTTTTTTAGACAGGGTTTCTTGTGTAGTTTTGGTGCCTATCCTGGATCTCTCTCTGTAGACCAGGCTGGACTTGAACTCACAGAGATCCGCCTGGCTCTACCTCCTGAGTGCTGGGATTAAAGGCATGCACCACCACTGCCTGGCTGTAGTTAGTTCTTTTGAGAGTTTGCTTTTGGATGTAAGTTTGTAAGAATTGTAAATATATATAGTAATATTCATGCTAGAATTATGTTAACCTGTTCGTATTGATGAACCATGGTTTGGTGAACCTAAGGGAGTCTTTAGGTTTGCTACGGTTGCATAAGGAGTATATTGATTTATTTGATGTGGTTGCATCAAGGATTTATTGATTTAAAAAAAGGCCCAGTGCAGTTGAGGCTGCTACAAACATCTTAGACATTCAAAATGGGCATTCCATCTTGGTCATCCTCTACTCCTTTACTTGGGGTTGTAGCAGCCATAGGAATTGCTGTGGTTGTTCCAGCTACTTGCAAGCTCTTACTGGGGACCTGATTTAGAGCTGCATAGAGTTAAGCTCTGTACTTTCCCCTGCGAGAGGCTGGTAGTCAGAGATGGGTAAGTCCTTGTTGCTAACTGCCAACCTAAGACAGAGTATACTTGATGGAAAATGTATCTCCATGACAGGTAAGGTTGATTAGTGAAGAAGACGACCTAAGACAGATGCAGTCTATCTAAGGGGTCTGAGGGGGCCCTTTAAAATATTAAGAAGGGGGGAACTGTAGAGACCCACAGAGGTTACCTAGTGAGAACTTACTCAGGGTCCGAGAATCTGAGCTTGCTTTACCCAGCAGGGCTGCATAAGGGGATGATTTGACCACAGTGTGCTTATCAGGTGTTTTGAAGGGTCTACACTTGGCTGTATGGTGTGCTTTGATTTAGTAAGTGGGGGCTCTTTTGCCACACCCCTTGACATTGTTATTAAAAAGTCCTTTTGAATAAATGGAAAAGGCCATTGAGTATTGACCCAGGTCTTCCCGAAGCTATCCTGTGTTTCTGTCTTTCTCCTCATCACTATGTTTCTATCTAATATTTTCTTATCCCTCTCTCCTCCTCATAAGAACCACTGAAAATGTGGGAGCTAGCCTCTTACATGTGTGCACGCATGCGCGCGCGCACACACACACACACCACACTCATATACACACCCATTCACATACACACATACATATTCATACACACAACACACACTCATATATACACATACTCACATATACACACTCACACACACCATACACACTCATTTACACACACACACACTTACATACACACATACTCACACACAAATACACATTCACACACACATGCACCCATGCATGCTCACACAATAAAATCTTAAAATAAAAACTCAACTTGATAAAATGTTACTGAATGATCTACTTTGTATTGTTATAATAAGATACCACTAATAAAACAAGTAAGAGTTTTATTTCTCAGTGTTCCAAATTTAATCTTCATGATTCTGAAGGCTGATGAGCTCAACATTAAGGTGAGGGCCTTCCTTACTGCATTATCCCATGACAGAAGGCAGGAGGGTGAGAGATGGGAGATGCAGAACAAGAGGCAGAACTTGCAGCCTAGAGGATGTCTTCCACTGTCCCACCCTCCCCTGTCCCACTGTCCTCCTTCCTCATGGGGTAATAGGCTCCTAGTTCATGTTCTTTGTTGGGGACACATCCAAGCAATAACTAATGTCAAGCATTGCATCTGCAGAAATAATAGAATTTAGAGTCCAGCATGAGAGACACCCTATTACTTGATGATTATAAGTTTTGAAATAATTTCCTTTTGGTGTGTTCTTTTTCGTTGGGTATTTTAAGGACACAGCAGAACCACCACTTGGCCTGCCACTGTGTAAGTTGTCACTGTGGGATTTCACCTCCCTAAACTGCTCAGATTGGAGAGAGGTATGAACACAATAAATGAGGGTGATTTTTTGCTCATACCTGTTTTTTGCTAACATCCAAATTATATCATTTTGAAGCACCTAGGCACCAGTGTATTGATCATTTTAACTTGGACACAGAACTTACCTCCTTGGAGACAATGACTACTTCATTGTTTTATTTTCTTTAGTGGCATCTGCCTAGAGACCGTTAGTCTAGACAGCTCTCTGTGACAGGCTTAGAGAAGAGCACTAACTTAGAACATTCAGACGAAAACATTCTGTTCCTTTGCTGGCTCTGTTGATCTTTGTTGGCAGCCAAGAGTTCCCCCTTTATAGCAACAGTCCTTTCTTCTCAACTGTTAGAAAACAACACCGGACCACTTTTGTCCTTCTTGACCTATCAAAATGCTAGTTAACCTGAGAATTTTTATCTTCATCACTCTGCCTTCTAAAGACAGGCTGAATGCTGTAACAGATCATGTGTGTTACACAGAACATGAACACAGAAACTCCATGAACTAGTAAATCTGTCTACTATGCCCTCCACCTCATAGTGGAGACTCCTCATGTCTGTGTTCTTGCTCAATAGTTTCCTCCCAGCCTTATGCTCACCTGCCCAGAGCTTGAGTGTGCCTGTAAGTGCCTTTTCTCCCAGTGAAAATCTCATCTGGAAATCTTAAAATCAGCCTTAGTTATGCAAATCATCCTAGTCTGAGAAATGCTTTAACAAAGCTGAGGACACTTGGTGCATTCATTCCAGTGCCTTACCAAGGCTTCTTATAAAAGTATGGATTGTTAAGGGGGATATTTTAGAAACCACTAGTGCGCCACTGTTAGAATATTCAGGGAAAGACATAACCTCCGTATTTTAACGTAGGAAGTGTCTGAGATACTGTAACCAAGATTTCAAGCACTGAACAAATAAATCAAACTTCCTTGGTTCCTTAAATTTAAGAAGCAGCCTGAACGGTGTGTGTGTGTGTGTGTGTGTGTGTGTGTGTGTGTGTGTGTGTGTCTGTGTGTGTGTGTGTGTATGTGTGTGTGTGTGTGTATACACACACACATATATATATATGAAAAATTTCTAACACAGTGCAAACATTGCAGTTAGAAATATGATAGGCAAAAGAAATAGAAACAAACACAAATTAATGCTATATATAAGACACATTTAGAACTTTAAAGAGTGGGTAGAAAAGGGGAGGTTTTGATGGCTCATATATATAAATACAATGTATACACAGATGAAGAGCTGCCTAAGGGAGATAGGGAGAGGCAGCTGGAGAAGCTGCTGGCCCTCAGGTAAGGGGAGGGTAAGAACACAAAGAGAAAAGGCCTGCCAGGAGCAACACTCACATCAGTATGTGTCACAGGCAACACACCAGCTCTGCCTGAAATGATGCAGGATACCAAATGTGGCTTGCTTTGCTTTGGTTATTATAGTTAAATTAAAAAGTCATATTGATGAGTCCTGACTGTTACATTTCTGGGAGCCAGTGTAGCTGCCCCACAACCAGACATTAAAATCTGCCTACAAAACAGCTTACCGTGATGCACCACTTGGCATTACCGCCTTCTGTTGTCCTGCAGGTGCCAAACATATCAAGCTTCAAAACGCCCAGGCAATCTAAATGCCACTTTTGAATATTTCTATCTCTGCTGAGGTTTGTTTTCCTTTTCCCATTATCTTCCAGTAATGGGAACAAAAAGGAGTTGAAGGGAGGTGGAAACAGTAGCTTTGAGAGCTGGAGTTAACAGAAACACAGTTAATTTTTAAGGTTTGTTGCAGTTGTGACTCAGGTTAGGGACATTTAGTTCTCTCTCTGCTTCCTGCTTGCTGCTCAAGACATGAGTTCTCAGCCTACCACTCCGGCATCCTGCCTGCTGCCTCACTTCCTTACCATGACAAGTTCTTATTCCTCTGGAGCCATAAGCCAAATAAACTCTTCTGTAAGTTGCCTTGGTCGTGGTCTATTGTTGTTGTTGTTTGTTTTCACATCCCAACCAAAGTTCCCCTCCTTTCCTTCTTCCCTGTTCCTTTTCCAGTCCCCCAAACCCCATCCACTCCTCCTCTTCTGTTTCTCTTCAGATACAGGCAGGCCTCCTATGGATATCAGCCAACCATGGTGTATCAAGCTGCAGTGAGACTAGGCACCTCCTCTTCTGTTAAGCCTGGATGAAGGGAACCAGTTGGAGGAAAGGGTCCTAAAAGCAGGCAAAAGAGTCAGAGACAGCTCCTGCTCCCATTGTTAGGGAGCACATGAAGACCAAGTTACACAGTTGTAACATATGTGCAGAAGGCCTAGGTCAGTCCCATGAAGGCTCCCTGGCTATCAGTTCAGTCTCTGTGAGAGAGCCCAGGTTAGTTGGTTCTGTGAATCCTTCCTCCCCTTCTGCCACAGGATTCCCTGAGATCTGCCTGAAGTTTGGTTGTGGTCTGCATCTGTTTCCATCAGGTTCCAAGCCTCTGTGATAACAGTTGGGCTAGGCACCAATCCATGAGTGTAGCAGAATATCATTAGGAATCATTTCACTGACTTTTTTTTTCTATTCCTGTTTGATTCTATCTCAGGTCTCTAGGGTATCCAGCCTCTGGGTCCTGGCCCTCAGCGAGGAGCTCCCTCTCAGGGTATGGGTCTCCAGTCATTAGTTGGTCACTCTCACAATTTCTGTGCCATCTTTACCCCAGCACATCATGGAGATGGGACAAATTGTAGGTCAAAGGGTTTGTTCCTGGGTTGATTTCCCAATCCCTCCACTGGAAGTCTTTCCTGGTTACAGGAAATGGCCACTTCAGGCTCTGTATCCCCCAGTGCTAAGAATCTTAGCTAGGGTCACCCTTGTAGATTCCTGGGAGCTTCCATTGCTCTAGGTTTCTAGCTCATCCCAGACATGCCCCAGTTGTCTCTTCTAGTACTCTCTCCCTCCACCCCCCTTCCCCCATCCCTCCTATTTCCGTTCCCAAGCCCCTTTCCAGGTTCCTCCCCATCCACTAGCAATGTCCATTCTATTTTTCCTTGCACACGCCCCCGCCCCTCCCCAGCACTCCTTTTGCTTAGCTTCTCTGAATCTGTGGGAAAAGTAACTAATACAGTCATCTAGAGTTGAGAAGAAAGCCAGCTCTGACTCCCTCATCTTCCAGCACTTAGGTAGACACCCTGGTGTATTGAGGGACACATTCAAGATGGTGTGACCCCAGCAACAATAGGCTTTAAATAGCACACATTCAGAATGCAACAGAATAGAGTGAATCCCACATGTATGCATAGTATGGACACTTGCACACAAACCCAAGCACTCAGTGGGCTGTATCCAGGTTGCTGTGAGCCGACATTTACCCACCTGCATCAGATTACACAATTTCATTTGGAGACTTCAATGATGTATGAAGAGAACAATTTGAGAGTAGCAGAAAATAGCTACCAGCTGCCATCTTCATTTCTGAAAGTCAAGCATGGGAAGTCACCAGGTTCATGGTGACCATGTGGTGGGTGACACTGGGAAAAACAAATCATTTCTGTACTGTTTTCTTTATCTCCTCCTGTAACAAGAACCAAGCACATACCCCAGCACATGTGGGTTGAGTTAATATTGGGGTTCCATGGGGCCCCAGTGTGGAACTTTCTGAGTCTTCTGGCAGCTAGCAGACTCTAGCCAAGAATGCAGACTTCTAACAAATGTCAGCAACTGCAAAAGTTCCAAGACCCCCAGCTGACAAAGTGAGGAAGTGCCAGGGACCACAGAACTGACAGAAACACTTTAATAAGAAAAGCACCTGAGGAGATAGACTGTGGGCTTGAATGTGAACTGTTTCCACCTTTTGAGGAGCTTGAGGCCCTTCTCCTGCACCAGTTTTGATTGGTCCTTTTCCCCCCCATTTGCATATGAGCCTAGCTCCCTAAGCCTGAAACTCCACCCACCTCCCCTGCAGACATTCCACTGCACTTTCTAGGCTCCAAATGTCAAGACCAACGACCACTTCAGAGATGCAGTTCTCCAGTCCTCGGCCAGAGCTGTGGCACTTCTCAGACCTGCAGACATGCTTTGCCAAGGACCACTGTTGGCTGGCATCCCAAAGCTTTTGAGAGCTATGACTGGCAACACTTCTCAGAGCTGCATGTTTTAAGTTGTTTCATGCCATTTAGGGTTGTCAATCCTAAACTGACAAACAAGGACTTCCTGTTTGTGCTCTTCCCTGTGTGCCCATCCCGTTATTGAAGGAGGGTGGGACAAGAGCCTCCCCGAGGACAGGAGTCGGTCTCTACTGGTTGCCGAATACATACGTTTTCTGCAAGCTGGTCAGAACTTGATGATATCAAATGCTAGCCATCTTTTCATGAGGATAATTTTTTTCCAGGCAGTTGTCAATGCCTTAAGGGAGGAGTACTGAACTTAAATTTGTCTTGATTCTTACATAATCTACACTGAACATGGTGTTCATGGGTTGACTGGTTGGCTGTTGTGTCTACTGGCAAAAGGCTCTACATGGTTTGTAGAGCTATGTCTGCAGCACCCACATTTATATATACTAATAATGGTATATATGTGTGTGTACTTTTGTATATGTGATAAACAGCACTGTGTGCCTTTAAACGTTTAATAAATACATCATACTGTGTGTTTTCTGTGATATACTTTTTTGTCATTTCTTTTAGAGATATGCTTGTATTAATATAGCAAACACATAGTTCATTTTGTTTGATAGTATGTGGTATGAATGTAAACTTTTATGCATTATTTATATAATGATACTATTGTTTTCATAAATCTTTTGCATTCCTGTGAAAAGGTATTTAATAATAAGCAATAAACTTAAAGGTTTGTTGGGTATGGTGATATTTTCTTTTGTACCAAAATGTTATTTGTATAAATAAAGTTGCCTGGGGGTCAGAGCTATTAGCAAGCCATAGGAAAGCAGGGCAGTGGTGGTGTACGCTTGTGATCACAGCACTTGGTAGACAGAGCTAGGTAAGTCTCTGTGTGTTCAGGGATACAGCCAGCATTGGATACACATGCCTTTAATCTCAATACCAACCATAGAACACCTGGAGGTCTATACAGACAGGTCATGATGAGGCAGTCCTGTCGTTGGGTTTACAACCAATGAGAAGGCAGAACAGAGACTATATAAAGACTTTAACCCAGGAAGTACTGGCTCCTTCGGAGAGGTAGGACCACTGCAGGAGGAAGGGTAAGGTTTTAGCTCTTAGCTCTGACCTCTTGGTTTTCTTCTTTGCATTGGTTCTATGTTTCTTATTTATAAGACGGTTGGTTACATCTATAGTTGTGTGTCCGTTCAGAGGAATTCTATCCATGAGGGCTCACATTGTAGTCAATACCAGGAAGAAAAATACTGGTGCTCAGCCCACTTTATCATATTGGAGTGTGTGTGTGTGTGTGTGTGTGTGTGTGTGTGTGTGTGTGTGTGTG
>CABHPQ010001620.1:72450-97108 GCA_902168405.1 Peromyscus aztecus
TGTGTGTGTGTGTGTGTGTGTGTGTGTGTGTGTGTGTGTGTGTGTGTATGGCGTATGTGTGTGCAAGTGCATGCATGAGTACATGTATGTGTGTTCTATTGTATGTGGTATGTGTTTGCTATGTTGTATGAGAATATGGTGTGGTATATGTTTTGTGCTGTATGTGTATATAGTGTGGTATCTGTGGTGTATGTATGCATAGTGCACATGTGTGTATATGGTGTGTGTGTTGTGTTGCAGGTATATATGGGGTGGTATGTGTGTGTGGTACTGGTGGTGTGTATGTGTGTCATTTGTATGTTGTGTGTGTGGTATATGTATGCATAGTGTGTGTGTTGTGTTATGTGTGTATATGGTATGGTATGTGTGGGTTGTATGTATATATGGCATGGTGTGTGTGTGAGGTATATGTGTGGTATAAGTGGTATGTATGTGTATCATTTGTGTGGTGTGTCTGTGGTGTGTGAATGTGGTGTATGTATGCGTAGTGTGTGTGTGTGTGTGTGGTGTGTGTTGTGTTGTGTATGTATATGGTATGATGTGTGTGGTGTGTGTGGAATGGGTATGTCATTTGTGTGATGTGTGTGTAGAGTGTGTGTGGTGTATGTGTGCAGAGTGTGTGTATGTGTTATGTGTGTCTGTGGGTGGGGGGTGGGGTTTCATTTTTTATTTAGTCTATAGCACCAGCTCGTGTGATGTGTGAATCTTTTCTCCTCTGTTCACCTTCTCTGTAAATATCCTTCACAAGGGCCTTTCTTAGGTGACTCCAAATTTAGTCAGTTTGATAATGAAGCTTAAACCATCACATTCATTTAGCTGGTTTTTGGTTGCATAGTACATGTTGGCACATGTTCTCTTATTCTAAAGTGTGAACTCTTCTTTAGAGCATCTATTTAAAATAGAATTGCTTGGATGCAGGATAAGCCTTAGTCTTTCCAGATCCAGCCAAATTGTCCTCTAAAACAGTTGTGCCAATGTACACTCCTCGGGCAGTGCAACAAGAGTGATTTCGTTTTCTGCCAGCTGGGCAGGACTTGATACCAAATGCTAGCCATCTTTTCGTGAGGACACATTTTCCAGGCAGTAGTCAGTGTCTTAAGGGAGGCGTGCTGAACTTATATTGTTGGGTGTCTTGGGTCTTACATGTGTCTAATCTACACTGAACATGGCATTCATGGATTAACTGGTTCGCTATTGTATCTCCTGGTAAAAGGCTCTCCATGGTTTATAGAGCTCCATCTGCAGCACCATGTTTCTCTGAATGGAGTTGCTCAGTTTGTCTTAGAACATCTTATAAAGCAACTTACAGAGCAGAATTTCATTATTTGTCTTAGAACCAGAAATGAGATAACTCATAAGTGATTTTAGCCTAATTAAGAATGTTTAATCATCAGAACTAATTAGTCAAAAGTTGAGCTCATAGATGCTAGGCGCTTTTTCATGTAGATCAGATGCAACTTATGGTACTAAAATAGAGGCAGTTTCCTTGCTTCTGTGCCACCCCACCCACCAGGGTGTCATCAGTTTTTTATGAGTGTACATTAATTATATAGAATAATGAGTTTCATTGTGACACTTTCATAGTGTATGAAATATAAAGCATTTTTGAGATCTGCATATCCCATTAGTCTCTCTTGCCCTTCTCATATGCTTGAGGATCTCCTTCCTTTTCCCCAGCCAGGTCCTTGTCTACTTTTTTACCCTTTAGTGCGTCTGACCCAGAGTTTAATTGATAGTACTTACATGAACATGGATGAAGAATTGTTTACAGGATCATGGGCATGTTTACCAGTGGCCACACTGCTGAAAAAAAAATCTGCCTATCCTCCACAATCATTTGTTGCCAGTAGGTCAGTAGGTAACTGTAGGGCCTCAGGAACTCCTCCCCCATCCATGTCAAAATGTTTTAAACCAGGTTTTTAATAACAGGCATCAATTCTGTCTTGGTGGAGTGGGCCTAAAATCAATCAGAATGTAGTTGGTCACCCATTAACAGCAATACCATTATTACACCAATGTGGGATATCTTACCAGGCAGGTAAGTAGTACAACAGAGAGAACACAGTGTCTTCTCACCAAGCAGCCTACATTACACCTTCTAGCATTATGAAAGCTAGCCAGCAGGTAGAAACTTCCAGTTCAATTTTAGCATGATTTCTCCATGTCCTTCATGTGTTGTCAGCTATTGCTGACGGGCAACCAAGAGTAGTAGCATTGGTCTGCATTGCTTTGGGGTCTCAAACATCCCAGATCAACAACTCAAGTGGATACCCTGTCCCGGCACTGGGATTTTCATTAATATCTATAGCTCCTGGGAGCAGCTTTATCTACTCATGCAGGGTAACTCTGTTCAAACTTCTTTTTCTTTTCATTTTATTTTGAATTAACTTATATATTAACATGTATCCAGTTTCCTTATGGCTTTATAATATGTCCTTAATTTCAGGTGATCTCCCTCCCTTCCAGTCTTGCATCCCACTCCATGCCAGTGTCATTCCTTTTCTAATTGCTCTCTTTCTTATTTATTCAAGTTCACCCTTTCAATAGCACCCTCCTTTCACAATGTTAAAGCACTCATATCTTAACATGTAAAAACTTTTACCTTCATGTTCAGACTTGTACCAGCACTTCCCCATGCCTCTCACTCTGGCTTATCACCAAACTTCTCTAAATAACCACTTTCTTCTCCATGTACATCATTTGGTTATGACTCCAACCCTCTAATGACCCACTCCGTACCATTGAATTAATCTTGTTCAATGAAGTGGGCATCTATGTAGCCCTTGCCTTAGCTGATACCCTCTTGTGCAGTGAGTATCCACAAAGTCCTCATCTTATTGGTATCATTTGCTCAATGCAACAGATGTCCTTGGCACATCATCCTACTCAGTCTGCCTACAGAATTTTCCTTTTTTCCTTTTGGAGACTTTATTTCATTTGGGTCTTGATTTCTCTGACCCAGTATCATATCTATCCAAATACATGCTAGAGTGTTTTAAGACTTAGCCCAGGCATGCTCTTCATTTGCAGAAGGTATCTCAAATCCAACACTCCCTCCATGAAATTCAAGTTCATTCATCTTGCCCCATTCCTGTCTTACTCTCATCATTTCTTTGATAGATGGTTTTATTATCTTCACTGTGGACCATCAACCAGTAGGCTGATAATTCTATTTGTTTCCCCTGTCTTTCCTGGCCAGTACCATGTCCATTTTGCCTTGTTCATTTCCTCTCTGAGGTAGTGTTCACCTCTTTCTGCTTCACTCCATCTCCTCCACTCTTGTCCCAGTTTCCCAGAGACCATCACACAGACTTCCAGATTTGTAGATATCTGAAAAGTAGTATCCTCTTGCTGCTATAATGAATGACTTTAATAGAATGGTTTAATAGAATCAAAATTTGTTCCTGTATCATTGTAGAGTTCAGCACTTCCAATGGAGGAGCTGGCAGGCCTGTTTCCTCTGACAGCTGTGAGAGAGCTTTTTCTCTGGTCCCTTTCCAGCCTCTCTTGGTCCCAGCTCCTTTCTTGCCCATACTACTTCCATTATCGCCTTTCTTCCCTGACCCTGACCTTCCTATCTCCACCTACTAAGGGCCCTTAGGGTTATGTGGATAATCTAGAGTTCTCTCTCAACCTGAGCTTTTAATTGATACCTACAAGTGCTCTTTTTTGATCATAAATACACATTTTATTATGTAAGACTTTTCTTTTTCTTTTATTAAGAAAATTTTAATTCATTTTACATACCAATCACAGATCCCTCTTTTCCCTCCTCCTGCCCCTCCAGCCTCCTCTCCCCAACCCACCCCCCATTCCCTCCTACAAGAAGGTAAGGCCTCCTATAGGAAGTCAGCAAAGACTGGTACATTCAGAAGGGGCAGATCTAAGCCCCTCCCCCTGCCTCAAGGCTGTGCGAGGTGTCCCACTATAGGTAGTGGGCTCCAAAAAGACAGCTCATACACCAGGGATGGATCCTGATCCTACTCCAGGGGGCTCCTTAAGCAGATCAAGTTACACAACTGCCTCACTTATGCAGAGGGCCTAGTCTAGTCCTGTGGAGGCTCCACAGGTGTTGGTCTAAATTTCATGAGTTCCTACTAGTTTGGTTTGGTTGTCTCTGTAGATTTCCCCATCATGATCTTGATGCCCCTTGCTCATAGAATCCCTCTTTTCTCTCTTCAACTGGACTCCTGGAGCTCGGCTTGGTGCTTGGCTGTGGATCTCTGCATCTGCTTCCATCAGTTACTAGAGAAAGGCTCTACGATGATAGTTAGGGTATTCACTGATCTGATTCCTGGGGTAAGTCAGTTCAGGCAGCCTCTCCACTTTTGCTACTAGTCTAAGCTGGGGTCATCCTTTTGGATTCCTAGGAACATCCCTAGCACCAGGTTTCTCTTTATTCCCATGATGTCTCCCTCTATCATGGTATCTCTTTCATTGCTCTCCCACTCCATCCCTGTTCCAGCTCGACTATCTCATTCCCTTATGTTCTCATCCCCCACCCCCTACCCTCCATTGCCCACCCCTTATACCCAGTTTACTCATGGAGATCTCATCTATTTCCCTTCCCAGGGCAATCTATGCATCCCTCTTTGGGTCCTCCTTGTTAGTTAGCTTCTCTGGAGTTGTGGGTCTACAGTGTTTTTACCATGTCAAACAATGCATTCATAAGCTGCATAGGTATGGATGTGAATACCCCATTGCTCCCTTATCTCAGCCACCAAAAGGGGGTTCACCCACATTCTTCATCCCTTAACCTGTGACATCCATTGAGCCTTCAGATCTGAGGCCAAACCTCACACCCAGTGCTCTCTACCTCAGATTCAAATTTGTCATCAGAAGTTTGGACCACCCCACCCTGCCCCATACAGGCACACTCACTTGCATACATCAAGGCTTTATAGTCTCTACCCCACAGTCTGTGGCCTGACACCAGCAGGAGCCATGTGGGTCTTAAATATTGATCTGTCTCCACACAGGGACACCAAGGCTGGGAATTTACATCCTAACTCATTCTGTAACATTTATTTGTCTTTTGTATGTGACATGAACTTTTTTCTTTTGGCTTAAGATAAATAATGGGTTTTACAGAACAATAATAACAACAAAAACCCTTTGTGAAAGTTAGAATAACTTAAATTTGAATTGTAGGAGAAAAAGAATAACACTATTTGCTCTGGAAATAATGTAGAAAGAGAGAAATTCTTCCATGTTAGGTTTTCAGAGTCCCACCTATTTTTGTAGATTTTCATTTTATTTTTGTGAATATGTCTATGTGTGAATATGCATACACTTACATTCAAGTCCAGTGAAGACCAGAATAAGAGGGTGTAAGATCCCCTGGAGAAGGAGTTATAGATGGTTGTGATCCACCAGACATGGGTACTAGAACCAGACTCTGGTCTTCTGCAAGAACAGCAAGCAGTCCTAACTCCTAAGCCAACTCTCCAAGACCAGAGTTCCATTGAAAAAAATATGTTTTCTATAAAACTATTTCATTAAGATAAATGACAAATAATGCTATTTCAATTATAGTAACAGTAACACTTAGCTGTTGCTTCTTTCTGAAACTCTCAGTTACACATTGGAATTTTATGTTTTGTCCCATGGTTATATTTAACAGTTGACTATCAGAAATGTTCCCCCAAGAAAACTTAAAACTGACCAGAACATTCAGGCATTAAATCTTTGGTGGAAATAAAAAAGAATGCAATGTATAAAAGGAAATTTTCCCCTTAGAAGAATGAATTCAATGGTAAAATCAGAGAACAGTTACAGGAAGCAAATGTAGCTCCTTTTGTCCCCCAAAGGAAAGATAGAATTGAGGAATGTATTTTCTTTGATAACAAATTAAGACCTGTAGAACATGAAAGCAAAGAGGGTAAAAGGTATCCTGAAAGGGTGGAATGGGAAAGAAGTATGGGAGGCTTTGTAGATGTAACCACAGGAACGTTTCTTAGGAGATGATACATTAGAATTAAAGGAGACTATAAAACAAAAGGTTATTTCATCAATCAAGGAACTGTTAACTAAGAACATCTGGAAGCTTAGGTTTTAATTAGGCATGAATAGCAGCATAACAAGAAAAAGTTCTTATATGTGGACACATGGTACGTGAGAGAGAGATGGATAATTATGGGGAGGCAGAACAGTTTGGGGTTGATTGAGAAAGCTGCTGCCTTCACATGAAAATGGTACTTACCCCAAGACTCTCAGCCTTATAAGCAAACATGGGGTACCTAATCCTGCATACTGACATACTGAATCCTGACTACTCTGTGAACAGATGTGTACAGACCCAGGCAAAGGCAAATCACAGGCTCAATTCCACTACCTCTCTTGAAACTAGATTTTTCTGTAAAAAAGAGAAACTTTTGGTTTTCAAGCTAAACTGTAGTGTTCTTGTTTGCTTGGCTTATGTTGTTGTTGTGAGATGGTGTCTCTTTATGTAGCCCACACTGGCCTTGAAACTCGATCCTGCCTCAGCTACTCCAGTGCTGGGATTCCAGGTGATCCATCATTCCAGACTAGGATCAAATTATTTTCATGTGAATACAATATGACACATGACTTTATTTTGTACTATTACATTTTCAAAGCAGAAAAATGTTAAATTACATGTGTATATCTGAAAATTATCTTTGCTTTATTATATAGATCCCCAGCCCTTCCAGAAATATAAAGATCATAGGCACTAAACATTAGCATCTTTTAAAACTGCTGAGACCTTTATATTGTCTTCTGTTTCTGTTGTAAAGTTATCTGAGGCTGAGGGATCATTTGGTGGTAGAATGTGTGAGGCTTGAATTCATTCTAAACACCATAACCTCCCTTCCTCTCATCTATTTATATGTGAATCACCCATCTGTCCATGTCCCACTTACCTATCCTCTAGCCACCTGTCTGTCATGGTGGAAATCTGAAGTGCCCTCCAAAGGCTCATGTTTTAAATGACTGTTCCTCAGGTAGTGGTGGCCTTCCTTTGGAGTCTGTGTGACCTTGAGGAGGTAGGGACTAGCTGGTGAAACAGGTTACTTGTGTCAGGCCTTTTATGCTCAGACCCTGTTTCTCACCATTCTCTGCTTGCCTGGTCGTCTCTGATAAGAGGAGGTTCTGCTCTGTGTGTTTTCCATGATGTTCTTCATCATGGTGAATGGGAAGCCTCTGTAACCATGGGCCAAAATAGGCTTTCCCTCTTTTAACTGTGGCCAGTGGAACTGAAAGACTTTGGCTTGGCCAATCTGCTCCCACCCTGGCTATGGCTTAGCCTGTCTTGCTTGGTCTCACACTATCTCATTCTTCTGTTCAGTCTCTGTCTGGTCCCTCCCTCCCGTGGCCACCACTGCTGCCACCCACACCTTCTTGCCCTGGTACATGAAACTTGAAAGTTCCCTGGGAAGTTTCTCCATTGTTCTGTTAAAAAACTTTATTTCATATGTTCAATGGAAATGTGTGAATGGTGTGGTCATGTGACTGTGTTTCTGACTGATTTTTAAATGCTTGAGATTATGTGTTCCCTATCGGTCCCATTTGTTTTCCAAAAAAATATAAAAAACCACCTGACCATGTGGTCAGGTGTATCCTTGACTAAGGTCAAAGACAGATAGGTCATATGGCTCTGTCGCCCTATTTGATGAGGAAGATTACACGGTCAGGCGCCATCTTGACTAAGGTCAAAGACAAACAGGTCATTTGGCTTCATCACCATCTTTGATGTGGTCAGGGCCTCTCCTAGGTTTCTGATCCTACAAGGTCTTTCATTCTTTTGCTCTCTTGCCCTCAGAACTCTTGCACTAGCTCTGTTGCACATGGCATGTTTGTTTGGTGGCATACCCTGACAAGGCCCATAGGGGTTGCCTACTTTGCATGAGGACCTCTCTTGCCTACCCTGCCCCAGGCAGAGCTGTTCCTTCCTGCCTATGGCAGATCTGCTTTCTGGTTCACCCTCTTCTACCTGTGACATACTTGCTTTCTAGCTCACTGACAGCTTTACAGTTAGCTACAGCATGCGTGGCAGAGATGGAGGGGCTGGCCTCCTCTTGCTCAGAACACACCAGTTCTCCCTTTTTTTTTGTTTTCTCAACTCCTGTTTAATGTCTCTATGTATTTACGCTTGTTTAATAAGATATTAAAGCTATACTTCAAAGCTTTTATACCCAAGAATACACCTTGTTCTGACAGCTAAACTTTGTAATTTAAGAGTTTTACCCAGATGATAATGGTTAAACGCTGGGATTGTTTGCACTACTGTGGCTTGACTGTGGTTGTGCCATGTTTTCTCTCTCTTAAAATAAAAGAGGGTAATTTATTTTTGATATTACAGAAAGATGTTTGAGAGATTTCAAACATTTTCTTAAGAACAGTTTTTAAAACATTTAATAACTTTTTAATAAATTTTTAAGGCTATGGCCAACTTGTCAGCTCATTTTATATATAAAAATCAAAAATCTTATAAAAATATATTTTATATATATATATAAATTAAAAAAGACTCACTTTTTCTAAAGCTACTAGGTCTCTTGATAAAAAATGTTCTAAGATATAAAAGTCCATACAAGCTTTGAGGGTCTCAATAAATGTTTTAAGATTTTTTAATTAATTTAAGACAAATTCAGATTACTTTCCCCTTCTATGATATTGTTATATTAAGATTTTAAAAGTTCAAAATTTAATATTAATTCTTGTCCTGTTTGGGTCATAATCTCAGGATTTTAGATTTTCTTTGGTTGTCTTCTAAATATAAACTTGAACTTCTCATCAGGCCAAAGACATCTCTGTCCAATCTGTACCTGGCTCTCTCTAAATAAAAAAAATTACATACCTTTTAACCCAAATCTATAATTTTGCTATGACTCAAAGGTATAAGTCTAGATACCCTTTACCTGTTTTTCTATGATTTGGATTTCAATACTGATTGATAATACTAACGTATCTAAAATTTTTATGTCCTTTTGTAAAATGAGAATACAGTTTGAGTTTTCTCCACCTGTCTATTCCTGATGATTGTATTTTCCTCTCTGGAACTCCTCCCCTTCCCAATTACTAGAATGATGCATCTAGAAGTTTCAAATAAGTTCACAAATTTTAACTTTTGTTTCTAGTTTGAACTTGTCTCAACAGGTTTCCATATGGCTTGCAGACATATCCAAGCATTGGTTGCTGACTACAATCTGCTCCAAATGACCGTGAGCTCTGGACTTGCTAAAGGCTGATGTGGACCAGCCCAGCCAACGTGATTGTTCCTTGTCTCTGCAGCTGGGTTAGATAACTACATGCTTCTGATAAATGCCTCATTGCCTAAATTCCCACCTTACCTTTGGCCAGCCTTTAATTCTTGTTGGGCTCTGACTATCTACACCCCGTTTCAACCTGAAGTAGCTATAGAAGAGAGTATATCATCCCTGCCTCCAAAACAGGCTAAAAAGGCTAAGTCAAAGAGAAATTCCCTGGCACAGGGGACAAAATGTCTACCTATAATGCCCATTGATATAGTAGGAAACTGGTCCCAGAGCTGTCAATTGATAGATTTATTAACTAAAATGGTTCCACACTAAAATAAGACATTTGACCTTCTTTATGCAGAACAAAAGTGGTATTGTATGGCCTTAAAAATATTATTCCTATATAAATCATTCAGGATTATAATCTGGCTGTACTCAAAGATCAGAACTACAGGGCCTTAAGAGTAGCAGTAGATGCAGATGTCGCTGCCCTAGAAAAATCTGTTACACATATAGAGATATAGACATCACTCGCCTCTCTAGCTAAAATAGTTCTCCAGGATATATGAGGCCTTGACTTAAAATTTGTTCAAGTGGTCTCCCTGGTTATCATTCCTTCAACAAGGGGTCCTGTGCAAGGCCTAGGAGAGCAATGCTGTTCTTAGGTTAACCACTCAGGGATCATTAGAAACTCCATGGCTCTGCTGAAAAAGCAGATCAATGACAGAGAAAGGCAGCAACAACAAGGAAACCACCCTGCTGTCTGCCTTAGCTACCCCCTTAATGATCTTGCTTCTTTTGAACCTTTGTACAGGGGTAGCCCAGGAACACCTGCATGTCAGATGTTTGTATTGAGATTCACAATAATGACAAAACTACAGTTATGAAATAGCAACAAGCCTCAAATATTTTGGTTTGGTATGGACTTTTTGTATAATGGTAGACACATAAAGCTATATTTGATTCAACTCTGGTTTATAATATACTCCATATGGTAATAGAAATTGAAATTTATAAAGATCTGTTCAGATTAACAGAAGTTAACTTAGAGACTTACAACTATATCTTTGTACAACATCAAGCCTCTAGAGAATTTAAATAAATAATGTAATATGTTTGATAAATGGGGTATCTGATAAACAAGATATACATTCTATGATGGAGTTTCTGGTCCCCTGAGAGGGTCCTTTTTCAGAGGTGGGCCACACCCCAACTCACAAGCCCCTTTTCTCCTGTTCCCATTTGGCCCTGGGATCTTTCCCCTGTCACTCTTCTTTGCCTTCTCAGGAGACAGTAAGTTCTAGTCAAATGAAAGCTGCTAACATATTGGAGACTGTTAGGGAACACAAGTTGAGAGTCAGTCATTCATACCTAATAGACACAGTCCTCAAATGCTCAGAGATCTGGAGAATATGGAATATTTAGAATGTTTAATTAAAAATCTTTTCATGATAGACATGCTGACTCCTGGAAGCACCCTTATTTCCTCCAAAGAAGATGGACGGGCACAGAAGAACCTCCACCTGGAACTTCTCCAGAGTGGCAGCACCAGCCACTGAGCAAAAACTGCCTTTCACCTCAACTACTGCCTTTTGCCTCAACTGCTGCCAGGACCTTCTTCAGACCATGGACAACAGGACTCTGGGGACCCATTGCCTCACTTTTGCCTATACAAGGTAGACTGGTCCTCCCCACAAGTCCCTATCCCACAACTGTTGGATCTTATGAAACCTGGCAGGCCTAGGCCTGGTAACAGAAGACTGATGTTGTTGCCCTGACACCTCTGCCCTCAACGACCATGGAGGACCCTGGGCTGACTGTCTAGGTAGCCAGCAAGTAAGTCTCTGTCACTTTCAATCATTAAGTAAGGTAAAATTTATGCTTCTCGGATATTTGATGTCATTTGACAACCAGGCTTTTGTCAGTTTAATAGCTACAACCAAGGCTTCAGCTGCCTTTTCAGTTCTCTATATAAAATCCACAGGCCTCATTCTCTTAGAGTTCATACTAAGTCTAGACACAGTTCACCTTGCTACCCCAAGTAGCAGACTAAAAAAAAAAAAGAGAGATAAAATCACTTTGCAATGACTGCTCTCAGTATCTCCTAGTGAATTAGATAAAATGAAATAACTTTAAGGTTTGTTTATGTGAAGATAGGAAATCTGTCTCACTTCTGTTCACTTACCTATCCTTCTCAGATCTGATGATGTTTGCCAGTTTTAACAGCTCTCTCCCCCAACTCCAAAGCTACAAGTACCTTGGTAGCTCATTAGTAAGATTCCTGTTAAAAATACAGACAGGTATGCCTCATTCATAGACTTCATGATACAGGATAAACTGGTTTCAGGTGTAACTTCAGAGGTTCAGAGTTTTAACATTGATAAATGCAGTTTTGATAAACTGATAGAGCACTGACTACAGTCGGTCTTGGGAGTCCTCAAATTTCTATGGACTTTACTGGTTCCAGCTTTTAGAGACAGGTTAGCATTGGAGAGGGTATGGAAGCCTCCCTCATCCTTCACTCACTCAACCACTTCCATTTAGTAAATTTCCTCTGGTTATAGATTTAAAGATACGTTTCATTGGGCTGAAACCAGGCCCTAGAAAATGTTCATACCTTTTAACCCCAAACCAAAGCTTTTACCATGACACCAAGATGTAAATCTGTTACAGTTGTTTTACAGTCACTTACAGGTTCTGCACAGAACCACCACTCCTGCCAGACTTGTGCCAATGTCAAACCATCAAAGGTCCTCCAGATACACCACCAACCAAGGATACCAAGCACATGAATACTGGCAGGTTAACTTCACCCAAATGCCCACTCATAAAATTTCCATTATCTCCTAATTCATTGACACTTTTACAGGATGGATAGAGGCATTTTCCATTTCCAGAGAAATAGCAGATGTGATGATGGCTCTTGTACTCCTGATTCAGCATGCCATTTCCCAAGCTCCTGGAACATCACTGTTGGGACCACCACATCAGACTCAAGGGCGTGTCTGCTCTTTCATCTGGCTCATCCACCCTTGCCTCTTCTGTACAACAGGGTACTTCTCTGTGCCTTTCTTTGTGGCAGTTATCACTCTTCCCATGGCTAGCCCCACTCATGAGCCCAATGATAACAATCCATTTTTTTCCTAGCAACCTGCCTTCTCAGCTCCCTCAAGGGCTCTCCAGGATGACAGCTAACTGCATGCTTTTTCATTCATACCTCCCACTGTGTGTGACCCTGACTCTCAATCTCCCCTTCCCCATTTTGCCCCCAAATTAGCAGGAAGCAGTCTCAAGAATTCAGTGCTCTCACCCCCCCTCCACTTGCTATACATAACTCACCTTTTTATAATAATCAAAAAGAGAGGGATGTTAGCATTCTGGCCTGCCCCTTGGGGACCCACCCAGCATCCTGACATCCTTTTATGTATAGTCCCCTTTAAGAGAAAAACCCTCTCCCTTCTTTCTCTTTCCTTCCATGATGCTGCACACCTCCACTTATCTCTCTTTCCTCCTCTTTCTCTTTTTCTTCCCTCTTCCATTCCCCTTTAATAATAAAACCTTCCACATGGATGCTGTGTCTGCATGTCGTAACTTTCCACTGTGCCACGCTACTGCCACCACATCTGCATGGCATGGCTGTGGCTGTCTTTCCACCTTGACTCAAACCCACAAAGGCCACCATGCATGCACATCATTGTATAAGAGCCATGAGTGTGACCTGTAAGCTGTGGTGGAGATTCTCGGCTACACCGATGATGTGGGATATCCACTGAGAGAATCTGCAGATGAGAAATGGAGCTGGCTCAAAAGTCTGCATGGGTTGGAAATAGTGGGAACACAGGAACTTTACTGCCCAAGCCACCTGGTATGTTATGAGACAAGTGGCTCAGCCACCAGATGTCTTAGTTAGGTTTTCTATTGCTATGAAGAGATGGCATGACCACAGCCACACTTATAAAGGAAAACAGTTCATTGGGGCTGGCTTATAGTTCAGAGGTTTATTCTATTATCATCATGGTGAGAAACATGATTCCACATAGGCAGACATGATGCTGGAGAAGGAGCTGAGAATTCTACAACCAGATTATTAGGCAGCAGGAAGAGAGAATGAGCCACTGGGACTGGATTAAGATTCTGAAACTCAAAGCCTACCCCAGTGACACACTTCCTCCAACAAGGCCACATATACTCCAACAAGGCCAAATGTCCTAATTCTTTTAAATGATGTCATTCCCTGTGAACCTATGGGGGCCATTTTCATTCAAACTCACCAGACACGGAATTCTGTGATTGAATATTTGCCCCACTCATTCTCAGTATTGCTTTGGTCTGATCTTCCCTTGCTATCCTTCTTTTTGGAATGGGGATGTTTACTCTGCTCCATTGTATATGAGAAGTATGTGGCTTGCATTTGATTTTACAGGGGCTCCCAGTATGGCCCTAAGCCTCAGTAGAGATTGCAGGACTTAGACAATAGTGGAATTGTTGAGACTATGGAGACTCCTGAAGTTGAACTAAATATACCCTCCCTCACAGGACTCTAAATCTGAAATGCCTCTCCAGGCTCCTATTTTGAATATCTATCCCTCAGCTCTTGGTCCTATTTTGGTAGTCTATAGATCTTTAGGGAATGGTTCTGATGGATGAAAGTAGGTCACTGCAGTGGATGAGGGTTCTTGCTATTGTGTTTCCTATGCTTTTAAGATGGGAGGAACATCAGGAACCTTTTCAACACACCCTTGATACTATGAACTCTGTCTTCTCTGCCATGATGAAGCCATGAGCTCAAATAAACCTTTCTTCCATTGAGTTGTTTCTGTGAGGTATGATGGCCACAGCAGCAAAAGCATAACTAGTTGTCCATCTGCTTATCTGTTATTATCATCCATTTATTGCCTTCCTATCATTCTATGTAAGTTTACCCTGGGTGAAAATATTGAGAAAATGTACAAGCAAACATTCAAAACATGTGCCAGTAAAATATCACAAAAATACATTTTTCAAAACCACATGTTTTTCTCCAACTATGGTACTTTCAAATGATACATTTTGAAAAAAGCAATTAGAAAGTGAAAGAATAAAAAAAAATTGAGGTATTTAATAAATACTGGTAAATGCATGTTCAAAAAGTTTCTGTCAATTGATCAGATAACTACCCCAAATAATGCTAAAGTGTTTTGTGTTACTTTTCAACCATTAAAGTCTTTTCTTCTTCCTTAAGTGATATTGTGTATGTGTTTGTGTGTATATGTGTATATACTTTGTTAATTTGAAAAGTAATATTTCATTTAGAATTACATTGACTCAACTATTAGTGAGTTGAGAATGTTTACATGAGTTTTTATTTATTGATTTTGGGGGAGAGTATTTGTGAATTTTATTCATTGCTTGTTTCTGATCTCAGGAGAAAGATTTTTGTTTATTTGTATGACTTTAAATAATAAAGGACTTTATAATATTTCTATAGAATATATGTGAATATTTTTCTAAAATATAGGATTACATTTAAATTCCTCTGTAAATAATGAGTGACTTCACTTTTGTGTGTTGCATTGTATTTTAACATAGCATGAAATTTTACTGAATATAAAGGATTCCTTGAATTTAACTTATTTCTATAAAATGCAGAAAATATGATGCTCTTTTTCTCTAAAGTTAAAAATTAATTATAACTCATATGAAGAAATTTTAAATCCCTACATATTACTTTTAGATCATACTGAAACCCTAGTTTTTTAAAATGAGGAAAATAGCAGCTAAAATTCTTTGCTACTTATTCTCCTAAATCAATTATGACTCTTGTTGGTCATATTATTTTATTTCATAGAGGTTCATGTATTATATTATACAACTATAATGGTCTAATTACTTAATTAATTCTTTATTTACATGAACTAATTTCTATCATAATTCCTTTAATTTCTCCCTGATTCTTCATGTTTAATAATTTATCCTCATTTAAATGGGATTTAATGCCAATTAGTTTTCCAAATAATATTCATGAATACTACAGTCTTTGAATTCTGAGGAATTTGATATAGTTTAACTTTCCTTTCAAAGGCATCTTAAGGCATTGTAATACTCTTAGGTTTCATTGTATTTCCTTCTGAACATTGTAAACAAGGTAGTATAGTATTATTTCATTGAACAAGGACAGTAAATCTTACCCATGAATTGTTTTCTCCAATTGAACTCTTCATTATTTCTACCACCACATTAAAGAATCTCAGGTCAGTGTCTCAGTTAGGGTTGTTATTGCTGTGAAGAGACACCATGACCAGGGCAACTCTTATAAAGGAAAGCATTTAATTGAGGCTGGCTTACAGTTTCAGCATGGAGGAACATGGCAGCATGCAGGCAAGCATGGTGCTGGAGAAGGAGCTGAGAGTTCTACATCTGGACCTGCAGACAGCAGAAAACTGTGTGCCAGGCAGGACATAGCTTCTACATAGGAGTCCTCAAAGCCCATTTCCATGATGACACACTTCCTCCAACAAAGCCATACCTATTCCAACAAGGCCATATCTCCTAATAGTGCTATCTCCTATGGGCCAAGCACTCAAACACTGAAGTCTATGGGGGCTATTCCTATTCAAAGCACCACAGTCAGTGTTGATGATAAGCTGGTATTTCATCTAAGAACACAGGAAACACCTCCATCAGATAGTTACATTTTTTCTTTGGTGTCAATAGTTCTCTCAAATCTACAAGGTTATATGCATTTCCAGTTTTGCTCATCTTATTCTGTTTTCATAACATCATTATTTGTCTGTTTTTCTAGCCTTTATCTTTTGTCTTCTAATTATTGAAATACTGGTCCTTCCCATTCTATTTCTTGCTGTTTTCAACACTGAAATTTAAGGTAGACTTTCACTGCTCTCTGATGATTTTTCTCCCTCCTGTGAAGTTTCCGATAGGGTCTCACATAATGAACTTCCAGTTCCTCTTCCCTTTCCTACCCGTCCTTCTTTCTCTCTTTGTCACATCCTTTTTACGTCTCTCTGTCCTAGTATCTCTCTCCCTCTTCTCTCTTTCTCCTTCTTTCTCTTTATATGTCTTTCCTCTGTCTTTCTCATTCTTTTCCCTCTCTCTCTTCCCCCAGCTCTGCCTCTTTCTCTTTACTTTTTCTGTTTCTCCGTGTTTCTTAGGCTGTTTGCTGTCTCTTCTTTCTCTCTACCTTTGTCTTTATTCTCTCTCTTTCTCATCTCTCTGATGTCTTTTTCTCCTTCCCTGTTCTTCTTTTGCACTTTCTGATTCTCCCTGTTGCTTTTGCTCTCTCTCATGCCCCACCTTTCTCTGGTGTCTGAGAGGGTGGCAGGGTGCAGTACACTTTACTGTGCAACACTTGGCTTTGGTGGGAGACAGTGTCATGAAAGAAGCCTTCCCCTCAGTAAACTAAGGACGAGGCAGCTTTACTTGGATGAGGGCAGCCTTACCTGTCATTATCCTCCTCTACAACACGTTGCACGTATCTGGAGGTCCAGTGTGCTCACATTAGGCATTTTAAAGGCTGGTGTATTCTCTTGAGTCTGATCAGTCCATTTCACAACAGTGGGTGGGGTCCTGGCACTCTGTTCACTATTCCCACCCAGAGTACTTCATTCACTAAGTCAGGACATTAAAGATATTAACAGAACTGTATCTTTCACTTTCACCTCTGTCCGCTCTTCCATGTGGTTGATAGCTGTGCTCCCTTGGAGATGCTCTCCTTGTCAAGGGTTCTGAAGTCATATTCTGCACTATGAAGAACAGGGCTTGGCTGGATGGCCTCTTGGGACCACAGCTCATTTTCCTAAGTTTATCACAAAGTTGTGTTGCCTTTTGGGTTCACACTTCATTGTAATGCATCTGTGCTGTAGCTGAGATCTAACATAGAAATGTGTTTTGATTTTTGTAGGAGTCACTTTGTGTTGTTTAATACAGAGGTTTCTTGCATGTTTTATTGTGTTCCTTTAAAGAAACAGAACAAATTACCACCTTAATATAATTCCACCACTCAACTCCTGTACCTTTCCCTTAACCCAACTCATCTGGTTGTATCATTTCTATAATTTAAAAATAATGAAAATGCTTTTAAAATTAAGGTGAAAAATTCCCTTCCTTTAATCTCCAATTATGATTTGAGGATTAGCCATGGGATAAACTATTGTTCCAGTTAATAGAAATTTAGACTAAAATTAATTTATGATTATAGCTCAAATGTGAAAAATAAAAAAGAATTAAATCCCAAGGGCTTACTGAACCTTGTTTAAAGGTTACAGAAACTCACTGTAAATGTTACTGAGAATTATTTTATATAAAGAATGGAAAAGCTATTATATGTTGGCATAAAAGAAATCATATTAAATTAAGGGATTTTTATTTATTAATATATAGATTAAAGTTATCATAGAAGTTTATGACAAAAATGTAAGGCATTTTACCACCATGGTTATTGTTTGGGAATCATTTCCTTATACAAATGTGTGCAGGCACTTATGAAGAGCTGTTGTGACACTGGTTCCTCCACCATACCTGTACTGGCTGTAGGAACTCTGACCACTGCTACTTTTTGTAAAATGGTAGGAGAGAGACCTTGGTGGGTTGGAGCCAAGGTGCACAGTGGTGAGTAAGAGACAGACACATGCCATGCAGACAGTGTTCATGTGGAGAGTTTATTAGTGGGGAGGGGAGATGGAAGAGGGAAAGGAAGCACAGAGCTACCTTGGAGGAGAGAGAGAGAGAGAGAGAGAGAGAGAGAGAGAGAGAGAGAGAGAGAGAGAGAGAGAACAAGCAGGTGGGGACTGAGGAAAGAAGAAGACAGAAGAAGAGAAGGGAAGTTGGGCAGGACACTTGCAGAGAGGCCACATAGCAATGAGTGCATGATGTTATCAGGACCCTGACTGGGCCAAGTTATTGCCTGCATATTGGCCAGGTCCCCAAGGGGTGGGGCTGAATGCTAACATTCCTCTCTTTTGATCATTATAAAATGGGTGAGTTATGGATGGCAAGTAGGGTGGGAATGAGGGGTGCTGAATTCTTAAGACTGCTTCCTGCTGATTTGGTCATCAGGACCAAATAGGCACAGGAGAAAAGGGGGCTTGTGAGTTGAGGTGTGGCCCAACTCTGAGAAAAGGACCTTCTTGGGGGACCAGAAACTTCATTATAGTATATATATCTTGTTTATCAAATATCTATTTTTGAAACATATGCCACCATTTATTTACATTCTCTAGAAGCTTGGTGTTGAACACTTGGCAAAGACATAGGTGTAAATCTCTAAGTTAACTTTTGTTAATGTGAATAGATCTTTATAATTTTAAATTTCTATTATATAGAGTATATTATAAATCAGAGTTGAATCAAATACAGAAGGAGATAAAATGAGGAGAGAGGTCTTTAACCTTAGTAAATTTTAGTAAAAGATGGCAGCCAGCCACATGGCAGTCTACATCACAATGAGGTCAGGGGAATAAAATCAAATGCTATTTAGGCTTAACTCTGAGAGCATATATAAACTAAATCTGCACATACAGTTTTCCCAATTAGTTACAGCTTATCAATATTTGTAAAAGCGAAAAGATCAGGCATATATTCTTAAATTGGTCTTTGTTAGTCTGAATAGACCTTACATAAGGAGAGACCCTTTATCAGACTGTTTAAGTATCATCAAACAGGAATATCTCAGTCTCCGGTGTTTAACTGTGGTCCTAAGACATAGTAAGGTAAAACCAAGTTTTAACACTGTAAACAATTTAGTTCTTCTAAAATCAATTATTAAAACCAGCATTATTTTAAATCCTATCTCTTATAAACTTTGTTTTTAGGAGAGGATAGGAATTGTCTCACAGAATCTATCCAATCCATGTGGTTACCCTTATTAAATATGGCAGTGAAGTCATATGACTTCTTTTTTAAACCTTAGTCAAGATGGCACCTGCTCACATGGTCACCTTCATCAACGATGGTGATGAAGTCATATGACCTGTCTGTCTTTTACCTTAGTCAAGATGGCACCTGTCCACATAGTGATGTTTTTTTTTTTTCTTTCCAAGACACAGGGAACACATAATCTCAAGCATTCAAAAGTCAGTCAGAAACACAATCATTCACACACTTCCATCCACACATGTGGAATAGACTTTTTAACAGAAGGATGGACAAAGCTTTTCCCAGGAAATGTTCATGCTTCATGCACTGGAGCGCAGAGAAGGTACAGTAGAGAAGAAGTTTAGTGGCACATCTGGGCAAGAAAGAGAGAAACCCAGACTGCAGCATGGCACCAGTGGTGGTAGCAGCCTCAGGAGGGAGGGAGCACACAGAGACAGAATGAACAGAAGGAGACATTTTGAGTGAATGCATGAGATGCCAGCAGGCACGTAAGCAGGGAGCAGGAGAGGAGGGATGTAAGGATTATGTCCTTAATTATGTCACCAGCCTGCGACGCCGTCCCACTGCGGAAAGAAGAGGACACAGAGAGCACTCTCTTCTTCCATACTCTCCACCCTCTGCTCTCTCTCTCTCTCTCTCTCTCTCTCTCTCTCTCTCTCTCTCCCTCTCTCCCAATAAAGCTCTAGAAAGGTAACCATGGCTCGTGATTCTTCTGCCACTGCAACATCTGTTGACATGGCCGCCATGGGCGGTAGCCAGCCACGAGCACCACCACTTAACCAACAAGGGAGACTTCCAGCAGGCTAGAGCCCAAGCCATGGGCCTCCCAGGCTGCTGGGAGAGGAGAGCAAGCAGGACACGGATTGCTGGCAGAAGCTGAAAGTGTTGTGTGAAATACCGGGATATGGGGTGCTGGTAAGTGGCCATTTGGATTGATATCTAAGGGGTATGGGACCAAGGTGAATAAGTTTAGGTGCATTTTCCATAAGTGAAGTAGAGAAATAAGATCCAAGGGCTGAACTCTAGCGTCCCAGAAATTCAGCAAGGACTGATTAGGTTGTACAGGCTGCCAGTGGGTCATCACCCAAAGGTCCAGGGGCTGTGGTGTGCTGAGTAGGCAGAAGCTGTGCCCTATATCATCACGGAGGAACAGGTGTCAGGAAGCTCTGAGCTCGAGGGAGACACAGTTGCCTGGTACCAGGACTTCAAGAAAAGTCAGAGGGCAAGGACTGTGCTGGAGAAACAAGAAATGAAGCCTCACTTGTGGGAAATGGATAGAGGTGGAGAAGGGGGTGGGGCTTACCAATAACGCCAGTGTAGAAGAATGATGGTGTTATAAGGTTCCAGGGTCCCAGCATTGTCTCAGAAATGTCAGGAGAGCCTGTCAAGTTTTCACAGCACCAGTTTTGTAAAACAGCAAGAAAGAGTCCATAGTGGGTTGGAACCAAGGTACACCAGGTTGGATAAAAGACAGAGACAAGCCATGCAGACCACACTCACCTGGAGAGTTCATTAGTGAAGGAGGAAGGGAGAGGGAAGAGGAAAAGGGAGTGCAGAGCTGCCTCATGGGAAGAGAGAGAGAGAGAGAGAGACAGAGAGACAGAGAGAGAGACAGAGAGAGAGACAGAGAGAGAGAGAGAGAGAGAGAGAGAGAGAGAGAGAGAGAGAGAGAATTGAGGGAAAATTTCCAGACTTCAGGTGTTTGTCATCACACCCTTCCTGGCACTTCCTCTTCCTGTCTCACTCAGACAGAGGAGTCATTTCTTGAGGCCTCTGGGTTTCTTCCTTTATAATTCCCCCAGTAATAGCCTGAGAGTTGGTGTCATGTTGCTGAAAGCATCCACATGTATGACCACAAAAAGTTTAGATGATAACATTCAGTCATATCACATGGTGAGTAGACTTCTATTAAAAACCAGCATGGAAGGGTCTGCACTGCATAAACATGCTGAAGTCTGAGACAAGAGACCAGGAAGCAGATGAGGATGAGGTAAAGATTGTCCAGAGTGAGTGAATTGCTAGAGAGGAAGAGGGGGCTGTAACATGAAACTTAGACAGTCTTATTAATAAAAACCCAGGCCAGGTATTGGGGTGCATTCTGAAAGATCAGAGAAGCAGAACAAGCCACAGCTAACCTCACCTCTCCAACTTCTCAGCCGATCCTGTTTCCTCAGACTGGAAGCCTCTGTGTCCTCATCCAAAATGGGTATCAGCTGAACTGCTACTCAAAAGCCTAAAAGCTTAACCAGCTCTAGTTCCTGGTCCTCACGCCTTATATACCTTTCTGCTTCCTGCCATCACTTCCTGGGATTAAAGGTGTGTGTCACCATGCCTGCAGTTTCTAGTGTGGCCTTGAACTCACAGAGATCTGTCTCCCAAGTTATAGGATTAAAGGTGTGTGTGCCATCATTTTCTGGCCTCTATATCTATCTAGTGGCTGTTCTGTTCTCTGACCCCAAGTAAGTTTATTAGAGTGCACAGTGTATTGGAAGACACAATAACACCTCAAGGGGGAAGTAGGGAGTCCTAGCCAGCCCAAAAGGAGAGATAGAGGGGAGGGAGCAGAGAGGCAGAGAATAGTGTGTACCAGGAAAACCAGAAACACTTGATGAACTATTAAAACTATGATGAGTACATCAGCAATGTCCATTCTTCATTGTAAAACCCTCAAATTCAGTACTGACCAATTCAATACTGAAAACCTTTGTGAGCAAGATATCACCAAACCATTCCAGAAGCAACTACACCATGGAGGGTAACTAATGTGTCATCTGACTCATGGGTCCTGGAGTCATGGTTTGAACAGGCTGACTCTGAAGTGGCTCTCTTCAAGACATTCCCAACTCCAGTGTGGAAGGAATGCACAGAATCCACACTTAATTTTTCTAGTCAGCATCACAAATTAAAGTTCTGTGGTACCATCAGACCAGAAAGAAACATGCACTTATCTCATAAGGATGCACATATGCACATACATGCACATTTTACACCCTGATACCTGGCAATCCCTGATGACAGCTCAGACAGCAAAAGATGTCTTTGAGTTTGTTTGCTGACCACTTCATTTTGATCTGAAGAACCCAACAAAAGTTTGATGGACATCTACCAAAATGTTTTAACCTCATAATAGTGTCTAGTGTGAGATTGCTTTTCTGGTATTCAGGAACATTTCAGTTGAAACTGATCAGAAAAATAAAATTACATATTCAGCACTTCAGTGAAACAGTAACTTAGAGTCAGCCTTTTTTCCACAATCTAAAATCTTTTTAAAGAAAATATCATTTTAAATTTAATTTTAATTAGTGTATAAAATAAAGAGCTTCATTATGTCATTTTCCTACACACACAAATACACACACACACACACACACACACACACACACACATATACTCTCTTTGTTGTATTCACTTACCTATAAGAAATACATTATATTTCTTATGATGGCTGATCCGCATTAGGAGCCCACATTGCTCTTACAGAGGACCTGAGTTCAATTCACAGCCTTCAAATCCAGCAGCTCACAGTCACTTGTAACTGCAGCTCCAGGAAATCCCTCACCCTCTTCTTGTTTCTGTGGGCAACTGTACTCACATTTACAATCCCCCCATGTAAACATACATTTATATGCATAATTAAAAATAAAAATAAATATTTTTTAAATAAGTAAGCATATTATTTGAGCAACCTTACATATATCTTTAGAACAGTGGTTCTCAACCTTCCTAATACTGTGGCCCTTTAATACAGTTCCTAATGTTGTGGTGACCCCCCAACTATAAAATTACTTTTGTTGCTACTTCATAATTGTAATTTTGCTACTGTTATGAGTCATAGTGTAAATACATTTGGGAAATAGAGGTTTGGCAAAGGGGTCAGGACTGACAGGTTGAGAACCACTGCTTAGACCTTTTAGAATATCAGTATGAGGCAGTTTGTACATGGCATCATACAGACTTGGAACTGTCAGGGAACTCAGTGATGATGTTTTTGGTGGGTAGAGTGGCATGCTCAATGTACGGTTCAGATATCCATAAAATTATATAAAGTTGACCTCTGTTGTCTCCTATGACAGTCTGGCATACACATACTTACAATAATGGAGGCTTTTAAGGGGTGAGTTTCACAAAAACATCCTTAGCATCCATCTAGACTGAGCTTAACAAACAAAAAAAAAATAAATCCAAATACTGTTCATGTTTGGAGAAATCCATAGTGCTTTTTTTTTTCTTTCTGAGTTTTCTTTTAGGGGCCAGCAAAGGAAACCATTGAATCTTTAGAAAGTCAATAGAGGTCTCTGAAGCCTAAATACATCTGGAGAAAATATTTTGCGTATAATTCATGGAAAGCAGCTCTCCATCTGAAATCCATGTATGGAGTTCTAGAGGAGTCAGAACCATGTGTACCAAAATAATAACCCTTGCACGGAAATCTGAGAAGCTGCTAGAAAGAACCACACCAAGACTATGGAGTGAATGATGTTACTGATGACTGTGAACAATGCCCTTCTGTATCAAGAACCTTCTGTAGCACAGAATGAAGAACTGGTCTGGCTGTGTTATTCCAGGATAGAGGACCACATACTTTGTTAATGTCCCTGTGTGAAACAAACAGCCCAGCCTGAGGACAGCTGGAGAGGCAGCCTTCCTCTGAAGCTGAACAATGGGTGTCAATCTCAGGGAGTGCCAACTTGATCAAAGAGAAATGGGTATGCCCTTTCTGAATCACAGGCAACCCATTTTCTCTCTGTTTCTCCCTAGCTCCCATCTCTCCCCCCTGTTTTTTTCCACTCAGCTATAGTATAAAATCTGTGATGACCAAAACACGTAAAGGAGATTCTGAATTGGTATGTATGCTCTGATAATTTCACTTATATTGGAGGAAACTGGCAAGAAATACTTTATTAGAACCACGCCAATTTTTAAAAATCCCAGTAATCAAATTGTAAGTTTGTACAATAAATAAGTAAATCAAATTGCTATTTACCTAACAATCTGCAAGTTTCCAATGGAAACTGACCAGAAAAATATTATACATACATATGATCTATGCTGGAAATTTCTGCATTCTTTGGCCTCCTGGAAAATGGGTGTCTTTATGGCCATTGGGCATCTTCCATGTGGACCTGTGCAATTACACCTTTCTACAAAGATACTGGTGGTGTTGAATCAAGCCCCATCCTAATGACCTCATCCTCACCAGTCATGTTACATAGACCCCATCTCAATAAATTCATATTTGAGGTCATGGTAAGGAATGCAACACCGCCTCTAACACAAAGTGTTGTGGAGGGTTTGGGAGAATAATGCTCTCATCAGTGATGTTGAGGGTAACCTGGTGGTAAGTCAGACATTTAAAATATGCATACTTTTGTGATGTGTAACCTGAGAAACGAAGAATTTAGGGAAGAGAGTCTCATCACAACATTTATGACAAGTATAAAAAGTCTTGTTTTCTTAATTTCTAAAAGTAAGTGTCACTGAGCAATGTCACTGTCTAATAATGGAAGAACTCTTTACTTTGGATCTTGTCTTAGGGTTTCTATTGCTGTGAAGAGACACAATGATCA